>JBCJKH010022240.1:0-24929 GCA_039877255.1 Loriculus beryllinus
CTAGAAATAGTTAATAAAATTGCCTTAAATTCATAGCAAAGTGAGGTTTGGTTTTAAAGTGATTGAGAAGATAGTGTAATGGATGTTTAACTCTGAGTAGAAATTACAGTGAGGATCTAAGAATTTATCTGGGTTCTGAAAAGAGCTTAATATCTATATAAAGGTTCTGTGACTAACCAAGATTTTAGAGAACCAGATTAGGAAGGAGAATGAATCTTACTTCAAGGCATTTAACTTCTTTACATGAGCTTACTAGGAAAAAAATATATTCTGATTGAAGGGTTTATTTTAAGCATGCCTCAGATGTGATTGTATAAAGGAATATTCCTTTCCTGTAAATTTTTGCCCTAATCTTATAATGGATGCCCTCGACAAAGGAATTCCTGGGTGTTGACATCTGATGATTTTAGCTTCTGAATCTATTCTTTTAGGAAACCTATTCGAAATTGCTGTGCTTGTCCAAATGTTTCCTATATTGTAAGCACCTAAGAGATTAAGTATACATATTACATTATTTCTTTGAAAGCAACTAATCTTTGTACTTAAGTTCGTATGTGGCGATTATAGATATGAGATCAGCTTGAGGATGAAAGTAGATTTATCCTAGAAAAGCAGGGTTAAATTTGGAATTAGGTTTGGGAAATATTCAGAATTAGTCTGTGATTGATGTTGTTCTCTTTGTTACTTTCTTATATCGTTGTTTTGAAACTCAGAAAAGCTTAATAATACTCTGTCTTCTGGCTCAGGTTGATTCTGAGGAGTAAATTAAGGCTAATTTGAAGTGAGCATTCAATCAGTCAATCCCATCTTTTTTGCTTTTGTAGCAAATGAAGAAGGAAGTTTCCCTCTGAAGTGGAATCTCTGTCTTGATTTTGTTGTTTAAAACAGAACACTTCTGCCTTTCTCTTAACCAAGTTGTTATTCATATATTTTTTTCTGGGTTCATTTAGACATTTTTATTGCAGGCTTAGTTGTAAAAAGAGTTCTTTTACTAAATGTAACTGCAGTATACTCGCACACTTGTGTGCACACATGTGTAACATAAAAAGTGAGCAAAAAAAACCCAGTTTTAATCTTGTATTATGTATCCAAATATAGAAATCTAGAGGAAAATACATCTGCATTTATTATTCTTAATGTGCCCCCGTACTGTCCAATTCTTTCTAGTTTAAAATATCTTTCAAATATTCAGTGTTCTTAAGAACGGAGCAAGACTTTGCAAAATTACAGGCTAACACCAGTTGGAAGGAACATGAGGAGGTCTGTAGTCTAACCTCCTGGTCAAAGCAGTGTCAGCTATGAGGTGAGACCAGGTCTTTATTCAGTCACGTTTTGAAAACCTCCAGGAATGGAGACTGCACAACCTTTCTGTAGAACCTTTTCCAATGCTTCACTGTCTGCATGGTGAACAGACTTTTCTTTACATCCAAACCTCTCTTGTTTTATGTTATGCCCACCATGCAACACTTCAGAAAACAGGCTCTGTTTTCTTGGTTATCTTTCTGCAGGCAGGAGGGATGCCTTTTGTTATCCCCAAAGCTTTGTCTTCTACAGGCTAAACAAGCCTCATTCCCTCAGTCTCCCATAGGTCTTGTGTTAGCACCCTGGTATTTGGTCGTGGACACAATCCCTTGTTTGTCTGTAGCCCTCCCTAGAGACCAGGCATGATGTGTTAAGACAAAGGCTCATTGTCATTTGAAGGGTTTTGTGGCTTGTTATTTTGTCTTTTGTTTTTTGTCATGTGTGGTTTTCTTTTTTTATCACTATAGTTTTTAGGCTTCATGTCAGCTAAAGTTGTTCCATATGCTTTCTGGTATTGAGAGATATTAGTTGTTTAGCTTAAGTAAGTGTTAAATAGAATAAGTCACTCATTCAGAGTTTTAATATTGTGTGGTTTAATATGCTGTTTGCTTAGCTTTACTTGCTTACCACAAGTAGCTAGATTTGCTGAAGCCTTGGACTGTGAGCTGTGGACTTTAACCTAGATATGCTTTTGGCTGGAAATTTACTAAATTTCTTAGTAATTTTCCTATTAGCTGGTATAGAGCTGCGTTTTGTTTTTAGTATGAGAAGAATGTTGATAATGCACTGATGGTTTAGTTGTTGCTGAGTAATGTTTATCCTACATCTAGGACTCTCTTAGTGTCCCATGGTCTGCTGACCAGCAGGTGCACAAGAAGCACAAACCAAAGGCTGCAACCCTTGGCAGAAGCTGCAACTCAACAAGAGCAGTTGACAGCCTGCCTGTATGGAGATGGAGAAGGAATCCAATAAAGCGCTAGAAGACCCCAGATCAAAAATCACAACTGGACTAAAAAAAGGCACGTGGAGAGCAGGTGCATACATTCTAAGGGTGTTATTGCCCAGGGATTTCTTTATTCAGGATCCCTCCCTGGAGGCAGCCAGCTCGAGTTGTACCACTCAAATTGTTTCTTTTCCTGGAGTCAGACATCTGAAACTGCGCTGCAGGAAGCCGAGGGTTGCACCTGAAGAAGAAAGCACACCTAAGAGTGAATGTGCGTGTGAGCAAGGAGTCAAAAGGGGTACCCGTCAGCTCACTGTGAAGGGACTCTGGTCTGAGCAGTTGAAGTCTCAGGTGGTGTGTGTGCGACTCCTTGAATTGTGTGTGAACGCTTGGGCAGCGGCTTCTCCTCTACCACTGGTATTTCACCTTCTGTTTCAAACACCTCTTTACTGTGCATTTGTGCATGATATCTGTATTGGAGCTTGCTGCAGTAGTTGGATATTGATGAAGGGCACTTAGTATTGAATGTGTGATACTGAATATATTCAATATACAATAGCAATACAGGTTGTTACCATTAAGGCCTTTTGTTTCTCAAGAGGCTCAACCAAAAAGCAGTCACTGTTATAGGAGTACAGAACAAAGATGTGAGTAGAAAAACAAATTTCAGGCACCAGATACCCTCTCTATGCAGCCTGTTCCATGGTGTTCTAGTAGAGAAATTTTTCCTAATGTCCAGTCTGAACCTGCTAATCTGTAACTTGTAGCCGTCATCACATCTTTCTCCCGAAGGACTCACAGGGTAGTGTGGGCATTGAGTACCTTTTCTATATGCCTACATTTTTTCTTTTTTTCCATAAATGTAATTGTAGGAGTAAAGAAAAGTCCTAAAGGCAGTGTGAGCAGTGGGGTATTCCAAGATGATCAGAGCTTTCTCTTGAAATTGCTGAGCTCAACTGATGAGAAAGTCTGAGTGAGGAAAGGCAGTTGCTGTTTGTGTGATACTACTAATTTAGGTTCTGAATACTTGACATGCAGCTATTTAGTAAGCTCAGAATAACAAATAACTATTTGAAGAGGATGGCTGTTACGGATGCTGTGTAATCAGACATCAAGGATTGGAGTGAAGATGATGGTTGCAAGGGAGGCTGTGCATGTGGTAATTGATTCTCTCTGGAGAAAACAGTGCTGCTGGAAATAGTTGGATTGGGTGTGAATACTGCTGCGTTTGAACTGCTGCTGCCAGCTGTTAATGATAGGCATGTCTGGCTTCTGACTAAAAATGTGGAGGTATTTGGAGTGTTGAACGCAAGTTTGATATTCACTGAAGTGATTACAAGTTTGGGTTTGCAATCAGTTTCAAAGGCAGCTGGGCGACTGCAATGTGTCGCATCCAAAAATAGTAGTGCCCTTGATGTCTTTCCTTGTGTATTTGTGTTTGGTTTCTCTACATCTTTTGAGCATTTGTATTGCTTGTTCTGTCAGGTTTCAACTTTCTGGCCTTCTCTTCAATTCCTTCTAGTCCTGCAGTTTCCAGTATAGCTCAGATGGTATTTCTCAAACTATTTTTGAGGTAGCTTGGGGTTTTTTAGACAGTCATCCACGTTAAGCTGTTTAAATCTCTCCCATGAATTGCTTCATTGATTCAAAACTGTGGTGGAGGAACACTTGGGGTATTCCCTTAGTTGTGCAATGTGTGCAGGTGGCAACCATAGTCTGGCACATTGCTGATTGAACTACCTTTTAAGTCCTTTTAGCCATTGCACACAACTGTCTTTCTATCTATCTACAGTGACAACACCAACAGTAGTGGTTGTCTCTTTATTCATAGGAGTTCCAGTTGCTGTCCTTCAAGGGTGAGATTTCGAAGGCATGCAGGCTGATCATCGGTGACAAATACCATAATCTCTTTTCTTTCAAAAAGAATTAAACATACTGCTATTCTAAGCTATTTTCTCTTAAAGTAACTTACCAGTTCCTGCTAGCATGTGCCAGTGCACACTTTATAAAACATTTTAATTAAAACCTATTATTTGTGGTATTTCCTTTGTCCATGTCCAGTGGGAGCTATTGGAATGAATGTTTCCAGAAGGCTTCATTTTGCATTGATTACTGGGTGGCTCCTTTTCTACATCCTGTACATGTGAAGCCTCATCTCTGGAATGTCTGTCTGGTCCAATAAACTCTTTAGGGAAATGCAGTTATATGTTATCACATGGAGTATAAATCCCCTGTGAGTGCACGTTGGATGCTGTACACTCAGAGAGGATTATAAACACGTGGAGGTGCTTGTATATTAGAAGCTTCATCTTGAAGATAGGAGCAAATCCAAGTTAATAATTTTTAGTTTCTCATTTACCCCATGCTGTTTCTCCATCAAGGCAAATGCCTTTTGGCTTCACTTAAAGGACAGGCTTGAAAGCTGTAAATTTCTAGAAGAATCCTGGACAATAATACTGATTAAGAAGTCCTGTTGCTGTGATTTTAACTTTCTTGGCATGTGGGCTATATTGAAACATGTCTTCTGCCGTAAGGCAGAAGCCTCCTTATTGCTGTCCTGATGCTAAAAATGGGTGGAACTTGGGTTTTTTTCTTCTTTTTTTTAAAGCACTAACAGCAGAAAGATGTGAGTAGCAGTCCTGAACAGTCAGTCTGGAGGAAAGAAGGGATGATGTTATGTTCCAAAATATGTATTTAGTTTTTTAAAAAATAAGTAGTATTTAACTGCTAAAATTTCACTATTTTCATGTTAATTATGTATCTCAGTGCTATTTCTGTGCTCTTGGCATTCTCTCTTTTAGCCCAGCCACCTCAGTGGCATTAAAAAAGAGCTGGGAGTGAGCTGGAGCTGCAAGGCAGTTTCCTTTACCATTGTATACTGTTTAGTTACTTTCTAAGATACTTGAGTAAATATTTAATTTGTAAACTGATTGTCCTATGTGTTTTTTAGTGTAGGTTAATGTATTTTGTTTCTAGTACTGTTTGTTTTCTCGATTATCTGCTCTGAAGTATTGCTGCTCCTTTTGGAAATTGTGTTTTTTAACAATGGTCCCTCAAAATGTTTTTCCTTCATAGGAAATTGTGGAAAATAGCCTTGGAAAGAACTGCAGGAGATCTTTCTCCAGGCCTTCAGAAAAATTATTTTTAAGATCAGTTTATGCCAGTGTATGTCAGAAGTATGCTGTAAAATCTAGTGATGGAAACTTGGACAATCTATCCCAGTGCTTAATTATTTTTCCCTGAAGAGAGATTTTTCCTGATGCCTACTCTAAATCACTTTGGCCACAATCAAGTCAACTGCAAGCTTTTCTGGTCTCCCCCCAACATGCATTCATGTTTTTTAGGTTAGTTGATAGGCTTCTTTCAGTCTTATTTACTTCAGATTTGGGATTTTTAATCTTTCTAGTGGAGAAAATCTTTTGGAATATGATCATTCTTACTTCCAAAGACTGTACAACTTCTGCGTATGTTTCTTGGAGTGTGGTACTCCAGAATATATTTCTTTGGAGGCTCTGTGAGTGGAGTAGAAAAATGTGGCTTGCAGTTATGCTCTGGTTCATGCTTTTCAGTGCAAAGGCATTGGTGTTTCAGTATCGTGGAGCTGATTCAGCTCAGCTTGCCATTCACTATTACTCATTATAACACCATTATGTCCGCTTGGAAGTACTGTGTTCCCTTGCCAAGATTCAAATATTTGTATACTTGCCGTGTACTTGGAAGTCTTGGTTGCTGTTGCTATGGAATGTATGAAAATGTGGTTCTGAGTCTGTTCTATGGAAAGACATGAAACCATCTCTGAAACTTGAAAGTTGCGTCCTTTGGTTAAAGGCAGTTGACTGCTGTCTCCCATTTCTTCAGAAAAAGACACTGAACTGGTTTGAAGTGTCTTGTTAGCAGTATCATTATGGACAATATGAATTGTTGGGTTTCTGTCACTTTCAAGCTCTGTAAATGTTTTCTGTCAAGCGTATCCCTGCTCTTGACTTTCTAGATCAGGCAATATAGGGTTATTTTCTGTTGTGCAGGTTGTACAAATTTGTTTCTTCTCTGTACTGAAGGATTTTTATTTGTTTAGTTTTTGTTTGTGGGGGTTTTGGTTTTGTTTGTTTGTTTGTTTTTAAAAGGTAATGTGTGGTTCCGGATTATACTGAAGTGTACTTGTTCACATCCAATTTTGGGACAGTAATCTTAACCACATAATCTAGTTAGAGCAGTCCTTACTCTTGTCTGCCTTTCCTTTCTTGCTGCTTGTTCATACAGACATTCTGTGATGAATATGCCTGTGTTTCATATCAAATTTAGGAACATTTTTTGCCCTATGGTATTCGTATAGTCGGTACTTATCCTTCCCCCTGCTTCCCACCTGATGCAAGAAGAACAGTATGTACACCCAGTTTCTGAATCTCTCTGCTGGTAAAGATCATCAGCTAGGCACTGTGAGGATGGTGTTTCCTAAAGTTCATGGCTTGTACTGAAGCTTCACAGTGACCCTCTGTGAATGGCTCTGAAAGCTTCATCTCAGGGTGAAGATAAGGGACTCTGCCTGACCTCTCTGTTTCTGTACTTGGTGTGCTCCATCTGCAACGTGACAATCTTTTTTCCAGCATGGAGATGGTGAGTAATCGTAGGGTTATCAGAAGTAGAGGAATCTGCATGTGGTGTTGCCTCAGAGCCGTTTGTAGCCTTCAAGTTACTTTTTAAAGAACCTTCTGATAGAATATTTGGATTTATGATGTGTGGTTGTTGGATGATGCACAGATTTTAAAATCTTAAAAGCCACTTTTGGCTTTACATAAATGACCCAGAAAATATTCCTGTGGTGTTAGCTGGCTCTGGGCTTCCTCAAAGGATAGTTGTCTTTGTTTTTTTGATTTATTTTTTATTTTAGAATTATTTTTAAGGCTTAAACTATCTGTCATTATCCAGTCACAGAAAAAGGTCTTGGGAAAAGGTATAGATTAACACTGTAACCAACCCAAAACCTGGCTCTACTGTGGGAAGAAACCGCTAAACTTAGAACATCTTTATAGTACACCAGACAGTCGATGAATAAAGCCAGGTAGGTGTTGATGCAGCCGGTGTTCCTGGTGGTCAGGGCTGGACTTTATCTGGTGCTATGCTGCTTTGTAACAGTAGAGGGTACTGTTGGCATAAGATTAAAAAATTAGTTTTTTCCACATGGAGCTTGGATTTTTTTTTTTCCCCTAATATATTGGTCGTTGGAGCTGTCGACATGTTATTACATAGTCATCTTTGGATTGCAGCCTCCTCTTCATCCCTTCCATTAATGGATTTACTAAGTACGTTTGTGGACAATCCCCTAATTAAGCATGAATGTTCTCTCATTTTTGCTGTCACAAGAAGTGTTTCAAAGATGTGTCTTCTGATATAGCTTGTTTTCCTTCAGTGTTGGGGAAAGACTGTTCCTTCTTTGTTCTAGATTGAGGCACTGATTGTGCTGGACAGCTTTCCAGAGAGTTTTTCTTCTGGAGGTAAAGTGTCAAAAAGAACAGTGATGTTTGGGAACAAAGTTCAGTTATTCCAGCTCTCCTGTTGGATGGGCTTACAACAATCTCACCTCCTCTGTTTTATTAACCACATTCTTACATAGTCCCTGGCTGCTGTTCACCAGAGTTATGTTTTATTTGAATGTTGACAGGTGTGCAGTTATTTAAGACCTGCTTTTAAGGAATGTTACCACTTTGCCAGGGATCATTTGAATTCTGTGGAAAGGACCTGAGCTTTCCAAATCTAATTTTTGTGGGTATAGTTACATAGTGTGTTGGTTTTGGTGTCAAACCCACTATAAGTAACTGTGCAGTAACATTCTTAAGGTGTATTTTTAGCGGTTTTGGTCCCATACTTTTTCAGTGATCCAGTTTACAGCCTTTCCCTATCCTGTGAGCAGTTGTCTTGGTACAGCTGTGCTAGGGGGAGTTGCAGTAATGTTCTGGGCCACACCGGGTGTGAACATTGCCTTGCTTTTGCTGCTGAAGTACTGTGTAAGTACACCTTGAGGTTGGTGTTAATTTGGGGTTGGAATTGGTAATCCTGATGGGAGCAGGACACCTTCAGTTTGTTCACTCCCATTTTTTAACTGTACTGTAACATACTTATGCTGTTGGAAATCCTAATATGGGTCTATTTGATATTATGTTGGCAAAAAGTACTACTTTGGGTGAAGTTTTTCACTTGGCAAACTGATTTGAGCCATAATGTCAGAAAATACCCCTTGTAAGTGCAAGATATAGTAAATATAATAGCAACCTTATTTAAGTCCCAAATTCTTCAGCTGCTGAGCCTTTCAGTATGGTTTGCCCACATGGAAGTGGGCAGTTTTACTGGCACTTCAGTGTGATTTCACTGGGAGAAGATCTTATGTAGGCAAACTGGAAAGAAATTTATTAATAGTAACTGTTACCCCAGACTGTCTTCATTCTTCTGCCTGTTTCTGGGATGGTAGGATAGCTTTTAGTGATAGAGTCAGTTGGGAGGAGAAAGCAGAAGAGATATGTCTGGTGGAAGTTGAGCTAAGATGAAGAAGGAGTGGATTGAAAGGTATTGGTGTGCTTTTGGGTTTTGGCTACAGGAAACACTGCTAGCCAGTGATTATAAATATGTTTTGAAACATCACTCTTGTTCTTTGAGCTTCAACCTTAACCCTTGTTTCTACTATGTACCTTGAGCCAGCTTTTTCTGTTCAACTGATTATGTGGCAAATAATGCCATCCTACAGCAGAAGACCAAAAGGGAAAGGCATTTTGCCAGTTTGACCTTTCAACCAGGGGAGTTCTGGTTGTGATGGCTCAAAGGAAGGGACATGAGGGAATGTTTCCAGGGGCTCTTTGAGTCTGCATTGTGAAGCTGTGCCTTCTGTGGTATCACTGTTTATATTTCCACTAGCAGTATGTGGGGCGTTAATCCATTCGCTTGAAATCTTCTGATGGGTGAAATTTGGTCAATGCAGGACACTTCAGTCACTTCAAGTATGTAGAACTGCAAAGAAATTGCCCGGATCCTGTGAGCTAACTTGTGTAGTTCCTGGCCAGAAGACTCCAATTTGCACATTGTTGTATTTAAGTGGTTGCTTCTCTTATGAGAGCCAGTAGTAAAGAACAGTTTATTATGGGTAATAGTCATGACCTCTGCAGGATCATTCTTGGATTTTCACTCCTGGTCTCAAATAGTAGCTTTAACAATACATTCCATTATCCTGGGAAGGAAATTCTTTTAAGTGAACCCTAACCTTATACTCAGTAGATTTATCCTGTACTCAACTTGGGATAAATTCAGTTCTCACTTTGAAACGTGTTGTTAAGACTTCTTGCCTGGCATAGCATTAGCAGCAGAATGGAAGGTTTGGCTTTTTTGAAGTTGATTGCTCTGCATTTAACTCACTCTGAATCAGTCTAATGTGAGGGGAAGCACATGCACTGAAACCCTGAGAGCAGTACTGACTTAGAGCAAGGGTATTCACAGGATCACAAATAGTTGAGACTAGAAGGTACCTCTGGAGATCTTCTTCACCCTTACAGTATAATTGTTTTCTTTTTCTTACATTTAAATAGAATTTCCTGCTCTTCAGTTTGTGCCCATTGCCGCTTGTCCTCTGAGAAGAGTCCATCTCTGCCGCCTTTATTCCCTCCCATCAGATTACATTACTAAGATCCTCCTAAGCCTTCTCTGCTCAAGGCTGAACAATCTCAGCTCTCTCAGCCCCTCATATGGCAGATGCTCCAATCCTTTAATCATCTTAGTTTGCTGGACTTGCTCCAGCGTTTGTCTCTTGTAGTGGGGAGCTCAGCCCTGGACCCAGCCCTCCAGCAGTGCCTGCCCAGTGCTGAGCCAAGGGGAAGGATCCCCTCCCTCGCTCTGCTGGCAGCCCTCTCCCTAATGCAGCCTGGGATGCTGTTGGCCACCTTTGCTGCCAGGGCACATGTCTGGCTCAGTTCAGCTGCTCCACCAGGACTCCCAGGTCCTTCTCTGCGAAGCTGTTCTGCACTAGGTTGGCACCCAGGCTGTGTGGCATAGAGTTGTTTGTCTTAAGGAGCAGGACTTTGCATTTCTTTGTGTCAAATTTTGTGAGATCTGTCTATTGATTACTCCAGGCCTTTTCTCTGTTTTGTCAGCAGGAGGCCCACATTTTCCTTAGCCTTCCTTTTGTTGCTACATTGCATGTAGAAGTGCTTCTCGTTGCCCTTGATGTCCCTCAACGTTTTCTGCTCCAGTCAGGCTTTGACCTTCCTATGGCTGGCTTTGCACACTAGGGCAGTATATCTGTCCTCGCTCACCTGCCCCTGCTTCCACTTCTTGTATGCGTTTGTTTTAGTTTAAGTTTTGTCAGAAGCTCCTTGTTCATCCATGCAGCTCTCTTGATGCCTTTGCTTGATTTCCTGCACATTGGGCTGGAGGATTCTTGAGCTTGGAGGAGGTCATCCTTCAAAATCAACCAATTCTCCCGCACTTGCCTTCTCTCCAGGCCCATATCTATGGGTTTCTCTGAAGCAGGACCCTGGATAGGCTGCAGTCTGCCTTGTTTCCTTGGCCTTGATTGTATCTTAAGGCTTGGTTCTGTGACTTCCTTGGCTTCAGCTCCAGTAGCATTAATACCTCAGCCTTCATTTGTGGTGAGCTGGCCAGGTTGCATGTTTTAATCTGAGCTGGAGATTTTTGTATCTGGAATTCATACCTGGAGTGAACCAGACCCGCCAGGTCTGGGTAGGTGCTTAATGTTTTTGCAGAAGGGTATGCTTTCTTTTGGCGTATTCTGAACTTATATTTACTGGTTCCTTATGTGTGCTGGTCTTCTGTACTGGTGCTGGTACTCATGCTAGTAGTCTGTCTGGTTCTGATAGCTGCTCATAGATATACCTTAGAAAAACCTCCACCTAGTTTGATGGCATTAAAATTACTCGCTTGCTAGACCCATTTCCATCCCCTGTGTGTATGCATGGAAGTAGGACTTAAATTTCACAGTCTAGCTATGCCCTGGATTGTTCTAAGATCACAATGTAACCGAAGCATTTCTTCATGGTAAAGATATGCTCTCCTGTTGTATCTACAGAAGAAAACCTGCCCTAGAGGAGTTGTCTGCACAACTACCCTACAAATTATTATAGGCTGTTCTCTTTCTTACAGCTCCAAAATCTGTTCAATATCCACATGGTCATTAATAAGTTTTATATAGCATAGGTATGGCCAAGCTATAATGGAATTTTGGCAAGTCATTCAGCTGCCTTTTCAGGAGTGCGTTTCTCAGTGGAGTTTGTCTGGTACCTTATTTTCAAATTCTGCATCTTCTTCCCACACACAGTTATGTGCAAGCAGTGGCTGTACCAGATGATATTGTAGGGGATGGGATATACCACTCTTAAATGCTGTACCTCAGACATAACTGCAGAATAACATCCTAGTGAGTATCCTGTATTCCTGGTCAGCACAGATGGTGAAGTGCTGGCAAAAATATTTGCAAAGTGATTTGAGAAGGCTCTGCTTGCTGTTAGTCACTGCCACCAAATTAGCTTAATTAAAACCAGCTGTGGGAAAGTGGTCTGCTGCAACTGATAAATCTCATTTCCTTCTCAGAAGTGTCTGTGGGCCTGGAGATGGTGATAACTCCTGCTTGGATCCAGTGAGGGTCTTAAGGTGATTCCAGTTCTGTTCCATATGTGCAATTTTGAAGTTGGCCCTAAATCCTGCTTTTGGCTTACATTTCTCCATATGGAGTCCTTGGCCTTGAGATGTTCAGGTTTGTGTGTCGCGTTATTATGGTTAGTGTTGCTGTTCCTCAATTTGGTTTGCAAGAATCAGTGGGCATGTTTGTTATAGTATGGTTAGGAAAGTACACCAAGGTTATCCAGCCTGAGAAAGATGCTCTTTTTTTGAAGCTTAAAAGCCTTCCAGAACCAAAAGAACTCCTTCCCCCACAATCGAACCTTGACTTTAAAAAACAACAGCTTAAGCCCCTTAGAAACATGACCATCAGTCCTTTGTGTTTTGTGAACTGGTGCCTCAGGCTTCTGCAATATTCTTTATTCATAGAGTGCCCTACTCATCACTGTCTCCCTTCACTTAATCCTCTCCTCTCTTTCCCTATCATCTGTTCAGCTGTGCAGGCAATTTCACAGTCAAACGTACAGCCAAAAAGTTGCCTGCGTTGATGGCTTGTCACAAACCAAGAAGAAGCCATTTTCCATTTCTGATCTGATCCCAGACCTGCCAACGTCAAGCTGTTGGTTTGGGGTTTTTTTGCCAGTCACATGAAGTTGTTTTAGATGAGGCAGCTGTTTTAGAATAAGTTTAATAAAATGACTCTTGCCTTTTATAAAGAGTTCTGCTGGTGGAGTAATCCAGAAATAGCAAAACTCTAAAATTTGTGAATCCCAGTGAGGCTGTGAAAGCCTGGCTGGGAGCACACTTCAGCAGGTGGCTGGAAATGCTAACAAGGAACAGGGTCTGTCATGGAGCGCTGTGGAAGGTTTGCCTTTGTGTGATTGCGGTGGGTTTTCTTTGTGGAAATTGAATTAATTTAAGAATGGGAGTTGCTCTTGGCAGCTCTCAATTTCTCAGGTTCCAGCTTTTGGTGAAATAAAGTTGGCAGTTTCACACGATCTTCATCAAAACTATTTGATGTATCAGTGATGCTGGGACTGCTGGATGCTGGATAACTGTTCTTAAGCAAGCTGTTGCCTTGTCTGGTTATTTTGATTAACGTAGTCCATTGAGCTGGGTTGTTTTTTTGCTTTTTGGTTTGGTTTTTGGATGAGGTTTTTTGGGTTTTGTTTTCTTTTTCCAGAGACCCTGAAAGTCCTCTGGAAGTCTAAATGACCACTCAAAAAAGCAAACCTAATATGGATGTTTCAGAGGCATAACTGAACATCACAGATCAGCACACATTGCATTGTGGCAGATCTGACAAAAATATGTGTGGATGTATGTGACGAAACAAAAGAGTTGCATCAGTAATTACCTTTGTACTGAACTTGTAAAATTTTAGTTTAAGAATCGTTCCAGCAAATAATAACAATAATAATAGTAGTAATAATCATAGAATGATAGGATTATTTGGGTTGGAGAGGATCTGAAGATCATCTAGATCCACTTCCCCTGGAACATGGGCAGGGACACCTCCCACTACACCAGGTTGCTTCAAGCCCTGTTCAGCGTGACCTTGAACACTGCCAGGGATGGGGCAGCCACAGCTTCTCTGGGTAACCTGTGCCAGTGCCTCAGCACCCTCATCGTAGAGAATTTCTTCGTTATATCCAACCTAAATCTCCCTTGTTTGAACCCAGCAATGATCATCATAATGATGGTGATGAAGTTACTTATAATGTTGGTTTCTTGCAAACATGCAAAAGGCTATGTGACTCCCACATAGAGCCATCCAAGATTTTTGGACACAATATAGCAGGTGAACCTGGTCATACCATTCATCTGCATGTAGTTATCTGATAATTCACTAAATTTTGCATGAGTTTTGTATCACTCGAAGTGTAATTTCTGACAAACAAGGATCATCTTAATACCATTTATCATTGGACAGTAAATGCTCTTGTAGCTGGAGGTGAGACCAGCTTCTCTCTTAGTCCTTTCCTGCCTGTGGGAAGTGTCCCCTTGGTTATGCTTTTAGCCACTGCTCACTTGGAATTACGTTTTTACAGAAGGCTTGCTTACTTTGTGAAACAATTTGATTAGATGCTCAGCAGTTTAATTCCATTCATCCTAAACTAGAAGCAATATTTCTTAGTATGTAACCTTCTGGGTACCTTGAAGGCTTTTTTGTCTTGCTGGCTTGTTTTTCTGCCAAGCTATTTTAAAGGGATTCATTGTATTTTTGTATGTAGTGTGATAGGACAAGCACTTCTTTAGATTGTCTCCAGCTGTATTTGTCCAGGGGTTGGGTGATGTGATGATCACCTTCCGCTGCTGCTGCTGTTTGAAGTAGTTTTTCATTGTCCTGCAATTTCTTCACATGGAAATGAGGTGCTACTGACAGTATTTGATTCATCAAAACATAACAAAAATAACGCAGAGATGAGCTAATACTTTTTCTTTTTTCTTCTTCAATTCAAACACTGTGTAAAAGAAAATAATAGAAAAATAAAATCTATGTGTGCACTGTTCAAATTTAATGTAGTTTTGTTTTGACTTTTTTTTTATTATTTTTGGGGCTTTTGTTCATTTTTTTTTTTTTCCTCTGAGTGTGGGAGCCTTCATAATCAAGCGAATACCAAAGGAACAGAATAGCATTTGGTTTTGGCATCATTCTAGGACACACAGATGACTTCTGGAACATCTTTATTTCAGATTTGTATGTGTCAATGTTTGTTTGGTTTAGGACCATGCAAGGCTTTTGCATTGATGTGGTGCCTCTTATAGACTAGTTAGTGTGCCTGGAAGGTGAAGACATGCTGACAGCACACAAGCTGCTCTTCAAGACATTTGGCTTTGAAAGAACATATGCTTGGTATCAGTCTGTACATATCTACTATCTACAAAATCCTGTGCTCTGCAGGACCTCGCAAATCCAAATTCTAGTGCACATTTTGGAAGCTTCATGAGTTTTAGGATTTGACGGGCCAGAAACCTCTTCAGATTTTGGAATCGATTGTGGCGATGCTGTTAAAAAAACCAAACAAAACCCCCAAACTTTCCCCTGGTTCCAGACTGCAAAAAACATGAGCGAAAAATGGATCCAGCAGACTTTCTGTTCAGTTGCATGTTAATAAGTGGTCTGGGTCCTTGTAATGCAAAACAAAACAAAAAGTGGAGCATTGCCAGTTTCTAGAGAAGATGCTAAAAAAGCGCTTGTATTCAGATAGTTTATGCTCGTACACTTTTCTTGTTCCTTACTCCTTTCTGTCATTTGTTTGTGATCTGGGCAGACACAGGAGAGGTGAGCGGTGTTGCTATAAAGCCGTACATATGAGCTTTTTGGCAGTTACTCAGGCAGACGTTGTGTGCTTTAAGGTTTTGGGAAGCTTTTGACTACTGACTTAATATCGTAAGTAGTAGAACATTTTCAAACAAACTCAAGAATGTGAGTTTCCTGATGAAAGTATTTACCTTCCTGCGTTTGAGGAGGGAGAGGTTTCTTTGGGCTTGCTCAGAAAAGCAATTTATTTCCAATCAGCAATGTTTTGTATTTTATAATAGCTATGGTAACAGTAGGCATTTTGCTTGCCCTATGGAAATACTTTTCCTTGTGGCAGTGCTGTGCAATAACCTGATTGAGAAATTTTAGCACCTTTGTCTATAGTTTGAACTTGTTTTGAAGACCAATTTAAGGATATCATGCTATCTCTGTAGTTTCAAGCTGCTAGTATATAGTAAAGAGTAATAATGTTGGATGGTTTAGTGTGAGGTGTTGCAATATAATGCTGTAGTTGCTGAAAGCTCAGCTGCCCTCTGGTCTAGAGAGCAGTATACAGAAGGATGGCAGGGGGGTTGGAACTAAATGATCTTAAGGTCTTTTCCAACCCTAATGATTCTATGATTCTATAAAGTTCTGAGGGATTTTTTTTTCTTTTTGTATGGAAATGGCTTTGTATTCCAAAAGTTACCTGAAAGTGACATGTGTGAGCACTAAGAAAACTGAATGGATTATGCTATTTTTCTCATGATTTGAAATAACTAGATTAAAATTACTTTAAACATACTTTATGAAGAATTTTCACCATTTGAAGTGTGATTGAAAGCAACCGGAGAGCGTTGGCAAATGAATTTCTGTTTACGTCTGTTTTGTGTCACCAAAGTATTATGTTGAGTCTGACTCTTAGTTTGCAAATGATGTATTGAAATATTTTCAAGGGTGTGTGTCCCAGTGAGGTGCTTTAATCAAAATACTAAAGGAAAATAAAATGAAATAAATAAAATCAGTTGTGTTGTATAACCCTCCTGTCTGGTATTTTTGGTTCAACTAAATAATTGCTATAGTAATGATTATTAGACAAATTCCACGTAGGATCATGAGATTTAATGATTCAGTAGTTTTCTGTCTTAAATCATGTGGTTAAGTTTATCTTGTAAATATTCTGAATAGCTAGATCCAACTCATGCACAAGTGAGTCTAAGTACAATTTCCCCGTCTCTGATATATCCAGTGTTCAAATTTGCTGTTAAATTTGATTGTAAAGACAGCTGCAATGTTGTCTTGTGACTGAGATTATCTAGGAAACACTAATAGTGGCCCTTTTAAGATGTGTGTGTTAAAGAAGTCATAATTTTTATGTACCAGCTGGAGATACAAATTCAGAAGAAGATACAGATCATGAACCTGAACCAAATGCTTTACATTTGAGTACACAAATACTCTATTTCTCCATGAAAAGAGAGAATCTCTTATTCAGAAACAAAATATAATTTCACTTCATATTGCTTTAAGGACTAGTACTACCACAAATGCTTTTGAACTGAGCTGATACTATCTTACTTACCCATCTTTTCACATTTGTTTCTATGTAATTCCCTTCCAACACCCATTTTCTGTCTTGCCGCATGGATTGCAAGCTTAGAGGAGAGAATTCTTATTGTTTTGTAATTTATTGCATGTTCCACTATGGAATTTGGGTGTATGACTGAGTTAGTGCTACAGTAATAACTGAAACCAAATATGAGACTTGACTTAAGAGAGCATGAGCTCCTTAAACTACTGAGAATCTGTTTAGAATTAATTAAAGGGTCTTGCTCTGTTGAGAGAAAAAAACTCTTGGACACCAGCTTTATTGGTGCAGTCTGGCCTGTTTGTTTTTTGTAACTTTATGGTGCTGTAGCTGTACCTTCTCTAAAGTTGTGTTCTCAAAGCCAAGTATATTTTCATCGAACTTCTGCAGCACATTGTTCTCTCCTTCTCCTTTGCATTAGTGTGAGGTGTCCCTGCCAAGGCAAAGGGGTTGGAACTAGATGATCTTAAGGTCCTTTCCAACACAAACCATTCTATGATTTGGGAACTATCTGTTTCTTCTGGAAAGAGCAACACAAGAGATCAGTGCTGTTGGCCTTCCCTGAAACAGGGAGCTGTGGGGGACACCAAGGAACTATACATACCAGAAGCTTGGAGTGAAGCACCGTGTTATCCTTGTGCTCAGAGTTTCACTGTCATGGCACTGTGAAGTTATATAGTAGAACCAAATAAATGCTGATCTTATGAGCAAAACATCAGCCTTTCCTGCTACCAGTTATTTGGGCACTGCTGAAGACAATAGGAATGTAATATCCTTCTGAAGCATTTGCCAGCTGGCTCAGGACACCACATCTTTTCATTCAGCTCATTCATTGTAGAATAAAGAAAACTGGCATGCACAGAATGTTTTAAAAATACATCTGTTCGGAGCATGAGCGTTGTTTCTCGCTTTCTTAATTTGTCACTTCATTACGAGTGTCCTGATGGAAAAAGGGTGATGCACACACAGCAAGTGCAAAACTTGGTTAGGTTCCATGAACTTCAAGAAAAATTCATTAAAGAAAGATTACTACATCTTCTAAGCTCTCTACCACTAAGACAGCTGTAGCTTCAATTAGATGACAAGAAACTGGGAGCTGATAGAGAATGACTTTGCAGTTTACCATGTTTACAATGTAGCCGTTGATAATGCCACATAAAGTTATTGAGACAAGTGGTAATACTGCATTATACCCATTCTTACCTGTCAAGCCTTTTTTCCAAGGGTCTCTTGAAAAAATTTGGTTGTTTATTTTTACAGATGAGAAACAATTTAGTCCAAGGGCTTACTCTGAGTTTCAGGTTATAGCAAGATTGCCCATACTGGCTGTGTTTTAGTTTTGCCATGAGTATGCAGAAACAAGCTCTGAACCATCTGTGTCTTTGCTCCCTGGGGCAGAGCTTCCGCATGAGCCGCATCACTCTGTGCTGGGTTTCTCAGTGTAGAAATGGCTCCAGGCTGAGGCAAAAATGGGACCTGATGGCCAAGGTAAGGAATTTGGATTCAACTCTCAGCTTGGCTATGAAGTCCTCTGTCGATTACAAGGGTGTGATGTTGGGTCAGCCACAGAAATGAAGAAAGAACCTGCACGGCCTATTTTAATGCTTTTGCAGAAGGGTATACTTTCTTTTGGCATGTTCTGAACTTACATTTACTGATGCATCTGTTCTTTATGTGTATTGGTCTTCTGTACTGGTACTCATGCTACTAGTAGTCTGTCTGGTTCTGGTAGCTGCACACAGATTTACCTTGTGCTTGAAAAGTTAGTACTATATAAATCATAGAATCAACTAGGTTAGAAAAGAACTTGTAGATCATCAAGTCCAGCTATTGAAGAAGATCCCCAATGTGAGAATCCTAATGCTGATGTCAAAAGTCAAGCATAAAACCCAAGATTTATTTGAAGTTCATTAATTTTCAGATCTGGACCCAAAAAATCTGTAAGGGATATCAAAATTTCGAACTTGTATGTGAGGGCATTATTTAAGGAGATGCTGGCGAGAGCAACAATACAGAGACTTTTCAATCTTGTACAGTGTATAAGTGAATTAATATTTAGATCAGAATGAAATCTTTCCATTCTTTCTGTATTCCACAATGATATGCATTCTCAAATGAGGTGAATTTTCCCCAACAGGTACATTACATGAAACAGGCACCTGCCTGTTGTTACCACGTCTCCTTACTCATACAGATATAATCAGATAACACACAGAACAAGCATTCAAATTTAGTGCAACAGAAACCCCATAGTGCAGCTTTGTTTTAAGACAGTTTAATAAAGTATAATATCCAGAGTTTATTGGAAGTGTTCTTTACAATCAGATGTTTCCTGTTACTGAAGATGTGTCCTGTTGTTGGGTGTCTTTTCGCTTCTCATAAAGGGAATAAGTTTGAACTTTGAACCTGCATCTCCTATCAGCTGCAGACAGCACTGGTCTGAAACTCTTCATACAGTTTCCTTGCCAAAACTTTCACTCCCTTTACTGCTGTAGCTTACACACCCATGATTAGGAAGAGTGCTTGTGCTGTGCATGTGTCAGATATATTCTTCATCTTAGATATTGAAAAATGTTAGACTAACATTGCTCAGACAATACACTTGAGATTGTACCTTCTTGTGGTGTCTAAGCATGGAATGCTACTGAGTGTTTTTCACAGAGTACATATGTAGGAGCTGAGATTACTAGTAAGAGTGATCTTATATATGTTTCCTTTGACCTTCACTGATGCTGCATGGTGTGGTGCATAGGAGGTTTCAGAATTAGTGCCTTGAATTTTGAGTAAAAAATTTAAGTAGCTCAGAAAATCCTTGAGGCTGCAGTACAGAAGATGTTCTTGTATTGACCAGAGCTGTTGACACAGAGCCATCTCACTGTGTTCAGGAAAAGGTGGATAAGTAGGAAAACCAGTTGTACTTTAGAAGAGCTTAGCAATGTGGAATAAAGGGGGGAGGGGGAGGGGATGGACATACAACTTCAATATGGAAGCAAGATACTTAATAAATTAGTAGGATGGCATTTATCATTAGACTGAATAAATTACTTAGCCCTTCACTAAATTTATCTATAGCGTGTAAAAGAAAGCATTAGGAAGTGAAGGGTGTCCTGTCAAGTAATTTCTAAGTGCTGGCAGTTGTTCCTGTGTTTTACCAAATCTGGGGAAGGATATTCATCCTTTGGGTATCTAAGTGAGATCTTTGTGAAATAGAACTGAAATTATATAGTTCCCTTCAGTTCCTTGCATTCAGAAATTATCCAGAATGCTGCATAGTCGTGATAAGTGTGGGGTTTTTCCCCTGATACTTGTTTAATTTAGGGCAGGGGATGTTCTGTAGTATATCTTCTTCCCAAATGAATCCTGACAGTAAATGTTTTCTGAGGGTGGCGCTGCTTTTGTGGCCTTAATTTTCTGACTAGATGAAACAGAAGATAGTTTTTATTCTTACTGGCCTTTTTGTCACTAAATTATGAAGAGTTCTGCATTAAGTGTTCTTTCTCTGGTATATGTAATGTTATAGAATATTGATCTCAAATAGAAAATAAGTTTTGATGGCTATTGAGGTGTCTGAGTATGGAGCTGAATAGCAGACCGTTTTTGTTATGGATGGTCTTCTAATTCTGTCATAGAAAAGCAGCACCCAAAATCTTTAATTCTGACTTCAGACTTTTATTCTTTAATGTTGTTCCTGCAGTTGCTGTCCCCAGTCCGAGTGATGGAGCTCTGCAGCATATCTAGTCGCTGATCAAGCTCTAGTGGTAGAAATTACATTAAATAAATATATTATGTTGCAGTTCTATGGGAGCCCATTCAAGTATCTGGAATGAGGAACTTCACAGTGATCATGCATAGAGGAAAGCAGTGCAGAGCTCAGAGCTTGAGTCTTTATATGAGTATGTGCCAAATTACAGCCTTATGTTGCTATGTATTATCGTATTCCCTGTTTGGCTTGGTCTGTAGAGCGTATTTCTGTAATGGTATGTGGTATCAAGGCTGCATTAAGCCTTTAATAATAAACTCTTATAACTCCTGTGGGACTGATGGTTTGTGGTTTCTCAGGACCACTTCCAAAGCAGCACGCCATCATTTTTTTAACTGATATTTTAATATATTTCTTTTTCCTGGGGAAGTTGGTTTATTGCTTAAGTCTGGTTTGGGTTTTAAACGAAAAAGGGTAAAAAGTTATTGGTTCAGCTTCTTTGGTTTCCAATAGGATATGACAAATATCTGCAAGTCTGTAAAAGGCAAAAAGTTAGTGGCTTCTCAGGGGGACTTACTGTAGAAGTCATAGCTAAAATTCTGAAACAGCATTTAGGTAAACATACAAGTTATAGATATTGATTAAATGGTGGATCATATTTGCTGCTCTCATTCTGTGTTGCCACTGCTGGTTTTCAGTATGCATATTGCATTTTCATCAGCAATAAAATCAAAGCAAAGACAGTATTTGCACTGGAAGTTGGTGCATGTATTTGCTCTTACATAATTTCAGGAACTTGACATAGTTGGGCTTTAAGAGCTGTTTCCACACATCTCTTGAGTGCAGCACCCATGCATGATGATATTGCTTA
This sequence comes from Loriculus beryllinus, assembly GCA_039877255.1. Classification (NCBI taxonomy): domain Eukaryota; kingdom Metazoa; phylum Chordata; class Aves; order Psittaciformes; family Psittacidae; genus Loriculus; species Loriculus beryllinus. Next base: position 21,261 of record JBCJKH010022240.1, read on the forward strand.
TCCTATGGTGTCTGTATCTATTTCTTGCAGTATGAGACTTAAGATATTTTCCCACATGTTCTTATTTCTCTGTCTCCTACATATCTGCGTTTTGTTGGTCAGGATCATTACTCCTTTAAGAAGACCCAAATCTTCATTATTTTTTCTGTTCAGAAACTACAGTAGTGGAAAAGATATGGCAAGCAGTAAGCATTTAAATAGTTATTTGGTGTCCAGAAATGCCTAGACCTAAGGTGTACAATATATGCAGCAAGATGAGTAATTTAATTTGTGTTGGGCCAGGCAAGTCATCAGGTCTGGTGTCATCCAGGCCCTGAGAAAGCTCACGGTCAACAAAACAGGAGGAAGGAATTGCAAGAGACCTAAGATAGGGGTCACTGGAGTGGAAGAAGAATGTGTGTGTGATAAGGGGTCAGTGACAGTTGAAGTGTCGCCTTCGCCTTGAAATACAATCAATCCTTTTACCTGGAGGCTTATCTGGACAGTGATAAAAATGCAGCAGCAAAAGCAGCCACCTCAGGTTTGCAGGCTTTTTTGTTTGACTTCAGACCTGTGCAAACCTCGTTGTGTTCAAGGGCAAGTGCAGCTGTATGTCCAGTATGGAGGAGCATCGTTAGAACAGAGTTTAAATTTGTTCCCAGAGCTGCACTGAGTGTGTCTGCACAGTCTGTCTGGGAGCTTCTGGTTCCTGAACCAGACAGGATCCCTCTGTTGGTTCCATAGTAGGGAGCTCTCCTGGAATAGGGCTCTCATACAGCATTACTCCACACTCCAAAAGGGCTTTGATGGAGCATGTTCAGGTAGCCTTGCACAGCACAGGTTTTTGGGGGGATGATGAAGCCGATTCATGTGTTGATCCAATTTTTCATGCTGTAGTTGGATGACGGGTGGGAAGGAAAGTGACCCAGGGCATAGTCCTGATGCAGCTTTGACCCAAAGGTGACACAACCTTGGGTTTGTGTGTTGAGGTCTCATCCATTGTTATTCCTGGCACTGAGTGCCTTCTAAGTGAGTGTTTCTGCTGTCTTTGCTACTTCTGATGGATTGGATCATATCTTTGGATCTTGGATTGCATTTGGATTTTGCTGTATCTTGGGTTTTTTTCTCCCCTTTTCTTTTAAACTGCTGTAACCACTTAAAAATTGATTGTAGCTAGTATAAAACAGATGTAAAAGGCTGGCACTGTGATGTGTGCAGCCTTAAGCTGTGCATATTGGCAAGTTATTGGAAGTCAGATTTCATGATTTGGGCATAAAGGCTTCCCCTTCAGTTAAGAAGGCAGTGAAAAAAATCTTTAAACCTGCTTTATGGAAGTAGGCAGCTGAAAGATTAGGGACCACTCCTTCAGGCATAAACACTTCTTGGCACCTAAAGCGAGGGCACGTGTCAGTGGGTATGTTTTACACCGCGTCTTACTAAATTTGGAAATGCAGAGCTTTTAAAGATTACCTTTGAAACATAGAGTGGACTCAGGGGCTTGGGGAAGGCACTGCGCACAGACTGTGCAACCACTTTGTCTCTGCAGGAAAACCTCTAGAAAGCTGGGAGGATTTTGAACTGAGTGATGACTGGAAGAGGTTTGAAGCTAGAAGCAAAGAAATTTTTCTTATTATGTTCATGGAAGCTGGACTCAGTGTATTTGCAAATAAATCTGGCTTGCCTCAAAGAAATGCTTATCTCCATGAACTTCTGACAAAAATAACCCGTAGCTCTGAATCTGGCTGAATGCGGATAGCTGGGTGGAAGAAAGGTGACACATGGTTATCTTCTCAGCTTTTTTCAAGTTTATAACTTCTTCCCTTTTGAAGTGTCAATACTAGAAATAAACACAGTGTTTTAATAAAGATCCATGGCTTGTGAAATCACTTGTGGGGGCAGAGGGAGAGTTGATTGTAATACAGGTTATTCACAGTGAATTTGATGTTGAAGCCATGAAACTAATGAAGGATTGGACTAGAAAGAGGAGCTCACATACTTACTCTGCTTTTTTGTTTCTGTGAGGAAGATAATGTTCTCAGTTGAAGGAATGAAACACACCATTTTTGTGGCCAGCAATAATGGTATTAATTTGGTGCTTGCAATGCTTTTCAGCCATTCTTAGCTAAGTCCTAATACTTTATGTGCAGTGTTTGAATGCAGAATATATTGCAGGAAAATGAACAACATTTGAATTTGGCATTAACTACAAAGCAATACTTTATGTTGATAAAAATCTCAACAATTTTTTATAAGTAAAATCCCAGAGAGATACTTCAGAATTAATTGATGGCAGATGAATTTAACGCAGTTAAAATGAATTGACCCCCTTGCCATTTAGAATAATATAAAGATGTCTGAATTTTGTTCCCCAAAGAGGAAATACAGTTGTTAAGTCCAGATGGATTTTTATTTTTATTGGAGTAAGTTTTGAGACTAGTAATATCTTTTTTTTTTTTTTTTAATGTTACTACGAGAGTGTTGGATCTGGGACAGCACAGGCCTGCTTTTAAAAATTGATTTAAATCTAGTTAAATGAACAGCTTTACTATGTTTATTTTGAAAATTAGCACTTTCTTATTGAATTTGTAAGAATTTGAAAATAAGCACGGGGATGATACATAGTATAGAAAAGCCAAGGGCTTGTGTCTTTGTCAAGTTGTCAGCTGGAATGTGGTAACTGCCAATGCCTGTGATTGTTGCCTGCCCAAATGTAAGGTGATGCAGCGGGAGCTTAATTGCTTTTCAGCACGCTAAATCTGATTGTGCTTGGGCTTTTTGCCTGCAGTGAGGGCTTGCACCAAGGCAGCTGCTTTGGTTGTGGGATCAGTTGATTGCATCTGAAGCCTGAGTCATGAAGAGACGAAGTCATGAAGGGATTCAATCTATTCATTTAGCTGAAGATGAAAGGCAGTTCTGCTATTGCTATGTCAGTTTAAAGCTTCTGATGCCATAAAACTAATCCTATTATAGTGGTTTGTTCTTTGCTATGTTTCGCCCATTATCTCTAAGTTCTGGGCCTAAGTCTGCTCCACTGGTGGTGTGGTAGCATTTACTAGGCGTTCTCCTTTAGTTGGGATTGGCATCAAAATGGATGGCTTACTCCCAGGAAGCTTACTACCAAAATAAGCGTTGGTTTGTGTCAAGAATAAAGCTGGAAAAATATCCCACCATTGAACAAATGGTACCATATTGCAGCTCTACTTGGAACAGAATGTCAAATTATTACTGATAAATTTTGCACACAAGTTCTAGGCTGGGAGAATGGTCTGTGAGGAAAACGAAGGACTAATAAAATTGTCTGGATCGTGGGGTGAGCAAATGCAAGCAGACGCTAAGGGTTTTATATGTGGCCAAATGTCAGTTGCATTTGTAAAAACTAGGAACTGTAAACCACAATTGATGCAAATCATGCTCCATCATATAAAACAGTGACTAAAAGTATTGAGTATTAACTGTTGAGCAAGAGTTGTCATTGTGATTGTGGATAAAAGCGCTACTGTGATTCCCAAATGGCAAAATAAAAGGGTATGAAGTAGGGAGATTTTTTCTTGATGCTTAGCACCTTTGCTATATATAGTACAAAGGTGAAGGATATTGATAAATTGAAATGCATTGGAATGGGTTGCCCAAGGAAGTTGTGAATGCTCCATCTCTGGCAGTGTTCAAGGCCAGGTTGGATGAAGCCTTGGG
>JBCJKH010022241.1:0-11634 GCA_039877255.1 Loriculus beryllinus
TGGACAGAGCCTTGGGTGCCATGGTTTAGTGTGAGGTGTCCCTGCCCATGGCAGGGGGTTGGAACTGGATGATCTTATGGTCCTTTCCAACCCAAACCATTCTATGATTCTATGGGATATCGTGTGCAAGCAAAGCATATGGAAGAAGAAATTAGCAGTAAAGTATCATACGCCTTGTCCCCACCAGTCATATATTAGCAGAGCACAAGGGCTGTTTGCACAGAACACACACATCATGTGGTATTTGCTCAAAAATGGCTTGGGTGAGCTATTAACACCTCATTAATACGTGATGAAAGGCAAATTTAGAGAGCTCCCCAAAGTGATGGAGAGCTCAGAGGGGCCCATAAATGAAATGATAATGTAATGTAAATAAGGCTGTGCAACACAAAGATTAGGAATTAGCCTATGATCTAATGAGAGAAGCTAGGCATTACAAGCAATGCATTCCCCACCTTCCTCCCTCCACCTTCCCCTGCTTTGTGCAGAGGGAAGATTGTAAGATTAGAAATTGCAAGAACATTTTCCATCTCCAGACAAGAAAAGGGATGAAATTGAACCAATGTGGGGTTTATAAAGATGCACCAAATCCTCCTGCTTTTGACTTTCATGGTTTTTCTCCTTTTTCCCCCTCTCAAAGCTATTTCTGTAACAAAAAACAGGGAAGTGTTTGCTGAAAATACACCAGTAATGAGAGGGCACAGTTCTGGCATTTCAAACACTGGTTTAGATGTGTTTCCTTGGACTATTCTGAAACAGAATCAGGCCTTATCTCACTCAATATTTCACAGTTCTGCCACCTGAAATCCCTAGAGGAGTACCAATGTTGCCTGTTAACTCAGACAGAAGCAGCCTGGACAACAGTGTCTGACTTTGGCCAATGACACCAAAGATATTTTAGGCAGAGGGTGGTCAGTGAGGATTCAGGTCCATTAAGGATGATATTTTTCTAAGCATTGAAGAGGTCATTAGTGCTTGTGTTTACTTTTAGTATATTCAAAAGGACTGAATGAATCCACTCTCAGCCCCATAATTAAAGTTTTTGTCCATTTTCAGGTATTTGTTTGACATTGGGGTTTTGTTTCAGCCTTGAGGTCACTGTGCCACCATCCATCCAGGAGCATAGATGAAGTTTCATGCACACTTCAACCCAAAGTTCTCACTGATCCTTTTCTTTGTCTGATATATAATAGCCATAGCTCTAACTCCAGCAGAAGTGATCTAAGGAGGTGCCCATCCTGTCCACCACCAGGTGCTATCATAGAATCATAGGATAGTTAGGGTTGGGTTAGGGTTAGGACCTTAAGATCATCCAGTTCCAACGCCCCTGCCATGGGCAGGGACACCTCACACTATCCATTCAACTAATTGTGCTACTCTCCCATTATGATCTATCAAGAGCACTGGGCCATGATCCATCTCATTCTAGGACAGATGGTGCATTAGGACAGATGCCACACGCTGTAGAAGTGACTATTTCTCTTCAGTGACTATGAAGGGAGGTGAAGCTGATGGTGGTTGCTGTTAACTGCCATGAGTTTCACCCTCCCCAGCTGCTGGAGGTGATCACTTGATCAGCCTTGGTCACTCATTCCACCCAAGTGAAGAGACTGGTGCAGTGGCCTCATGGAAGGTGTCTGCATGGAAGGAAAAGCTTGAATTATCCTTCAGCAGCAAATCTATTCCCTAAAAATAGTTTTTAGCAAGTAGCTGGGAGAGATTTTCTTGGAGGCTTTGTGAGGAGTCAAGGAAGCACGAAAACTTATTTGTCTTCAGGGGGAAAAGAAATTCCTGGCTTTCCAAAGGGATATTAATGGCTAGCAGATGGTGAAGAGACTGAGAAAAACGGATAGTTCAAGGATGACATAAAATAGAATGATTTTTACATGAGGCTGCCCACTGAATTAAGATATTAGGCATTTCTCTGCTTGTGAATGGGATTCACCAGCACTGATTTGTTCAGGCCAAGACAAGCAGGTTCATATCCCTGCCCCCTGTCAAGCCCCTGCCTGCTACTCATGTGAGTCTTTTCTGGTGAGGTCAGTGGGCCCATTTTTCCCACTACCACACTCCCATAGGTGATTCTTCACAGACATGCAATATAAACCATGATTTTCCTCACTTCTGGCCCCTTATACTCTCATTCCACATCCCTCTGTGTGTTGGGTAACGTGAGAACAATAGATATCGCCTGTTTCCAAACCCAGGGCAAAAGTCATGGACTCAGAATCATAGAATGGTTTGGGTTGGAAAGGACTTTAAGATCATCTAGTTTCAAGCCTGGGAATTTTTTCATCTTTCCATGAGCCAGTTCAGTCATCCTTATTATTGCTATTGGCACATAGATCAACAGTTATCAATAGCCAAATGCACAGCATTTGCCACAGCTTCTCTAGGTGGCAACTCCTAGCAACAGCAGCCTGCTGCTTATTAAGTCAAACACACTCAGTTTTATTTCAGCTGACAGATGTCTGGTTATTTAGCACAAGAAACGTGAATTGTATTCCCATGGATGCACAATTGTGTTGAAATAGATGCTCGTCAAAAATCAAGTTACCTTCACGTACAAGCAAACATCCCCTTTTGTGATGAGCAGCAGCAGCAATTCCCATCCTCATCTGAATTAAATCCATTTATTTCTTAGTATCTGGGGAGAAAAAGGAAAAGCAAAGCAAAAAGGTGCACAATCCTGTCCAAAGCCTTTCAAGGCCAATTGCTGACTAGCAAACATCTGTCCCCATGCAAACCCCACCAGGGAAGTGCAGTCTTCCAAAGTATTGGAAAGGAGGAAGGCAGCGCTGCTGGATCCCCGCCTGGAAGTGGTCCATACTGCACACATGGCTTGGATGCAGAGAGCTGCAGGAATGCCACTGCAGTTTAACACCAACCAGCAGCTCATGTTTTCATCCATTTTCTGTCCACATGCTGCAGGCTTTGTAAATCTCCACTTTACATCCAGAATATTCCCAGGAAATGGATTGCTTCTGACAAGGGATTCTTTTTTATTATTTTACTTTTTTAATATAGATTTTTATATAGATATAGATTAGATATAGATATAGATATAGATATAGATATAGATATACATATACATATACATATACATATACATATACATATATATATATAACATGCTTCCATTGTGTTATATATTACAGAAGACAAACTTCCCAGATGGTAATTTCCAATCATTTATAACACCATCGCGAGAGTCCATATTTTTATGTCATCCCATATATCTGAAAACCGTTGGAAAACATGAAATGATATGGAACTGATAATAAATACATCTCAACAGACAGACACCCACATGAGAAAACTTTCAGGTTCTCTTCTCTGCCTTGTTATGTCTTTATCTATTCTCCACATATCACTCTCTGAGGCTTTCATTGGGAGTTTGCCACTAAGAAGCCAGAAGTGAACAGCCTGTTCTGAGCAGCCTCCATTAGATTACAGGAGCTATTCTGTCTTCAGCTCAGAAAATCCCAGCAAGTCACGAAACCCTCCCTAATCTTCAGTTGACATTGTCCAAGAATGAGTAATACAACCAACACACGCTGGTCAGAGGGGTAGCAAGTAAAAGGATGGGAGCACGAGATGATATTGGAGCATCTCTAGTAGCTGGGGTAAATTAACTGTGCCCTCATGGGCAAGATTTGTGACCCACTGATGAGTCTGTGGTCGGGTTGTGCAGCTTCTCCTCTGTAAAAGTGGCATCATTATATGGCCGTATTTACCAGCTCTTGAGAAAATACTGCAAGCAGGACTGGCTAACAGCAAGCTTCATGAGTGAGGCTTGCAAAAAGGAAAAGGAGAAGCATCTTGCTTAAAGCTGTTTATAGCACACATAGGTGCCAATAGGCAGTGTCTATTTCTGCCATCGTCTCTCACAGAAGCACATCCTCAAAGTAAGGGAAACCTTAATATTCCCATAGAAAACTGAAATGCCAAGAGATCAAGGAACTGGACCAAGGTCATACAGAAATGCTGTGTCAGAGGATGACAACCGAACACCAAGTTATTGCAGCTTCACACACTGACTACAAATCCTTCCACCCACCAAAGTAAGAGGTCAGGGGAGAGATAGAGCTCTTCCTAAACTCCCTGTTTAGGAATGCACACTTCCAGGATCGCACTGCATCTCCAGTTCTAAGGGGCCCATGGCAGAAGTGGTTTGGATGTGGAATCTATCAGACACACCAAAGTGATCCTCACCATCACTTCAGAAGAGTGTTGTCCACTTTGTGAATTGGCCACAGCCTGGTATCACCAACAAATGAGCATCACAGAAATGGCAACCCAGACAATGGTGACTAAAAACCAGGATGATCCCCTTTGCTGCCAGCCAGGATACCTGGTAACAGGTGGGAATCATCTCCATTGCAAGAGGTTCCACAGACCATGCTTTGCTCTTATCTAGGTAGTTCCTATCATGAGAAACACCAAGACAGCTGGGAACAAATCACAGCGGTTCAGTGCCATTGCTTTCATAGCACAATACACTAGTATCCCCATGGGGCACCCACTGCTCCCCAGCATCCAGTCCTTGTTTCCTCCACCTGCCATGAAAATGTCCTATTGGAGTTTCTTTTCTCCTACATTTTCTCTCTCTTTTCTTGGATGCTGCAAAGCATTCGCAGCAGGAGCCACAGTTTCTGCTTGGAGTTTGAAATATTTCCAGATGCTTTTGGAAGCACCTTTTATTCACAGCATGCTCCTTGTTACAGTTAAACAGGGAGGAAAGCACCTCCCTTCCATGAATGTTTCTGGTGGGATGGAAAACTATTCAGACTCTGGAGAGGGGAGAAAATCCACTCACGTTCACTGTTTTCTTGGATTTTATCCTATTGCAGCTGCTCCGATTCCTCTGTCCTCAGTTGTTGCTGCCACAGGGGAAAATAATAAGGTCTAAATAGGAAGTCCCAGAGAGATGCTCCTGTGTGTGGCTAGGTTTAGTTTCACACTGAAGGACCCAAAACAGAAGGTAGGGAGGTATGATCATGTATTATACAGTTACTGACAAACTCCTTTTACAAAAAGAAGCAAGCAGCAAGGTCTTCCATTCCGTGTTAGGGGTCTTTGTGGGAACAACCTGGCACATGCCAATAGCTTTTGGTCCATGCAGAGATTGCACATCAGGTACCCAAAACTAGAAATACCTGAAACATGTTTGGAAAATCCTGGCTTTAAGGTAGCCCTGGTGCTTTATTTGCACTCAAAAGATGCCTTCAAACTATGTAAGTAACCATTCTATACTGAGAAGGATGCAGAAGGCATTTTGGGTGGTTTTCCTAAAGCAGTCAAATTTGGCTCCCAGTTTATGGAGCTGGCTCAAGGCTCAGAAAGGGTTTTCTGGCAACCACTGATATTGGGAAGCTGCAGGAGCAGGAGGTGCCATCAAGTAATGCAGCACATACAGAGCACAACTCCCCATTAGCAGCACATGATCACGTTAAGGAATAAGAGGCCCAGGTTTTCTCTAAATCACTGCTGAATTTACAGGTCACACAGCACAGATATCCATGTTCATTTGGGAAAGGAATGGGTTTCTCAGGTTTTTCCCCCTGTTCTTTTTGGTACAATGGATAAAACCAAGGTCGGGTCCTTGGCACTTCCAGGACGAAACACGGCAGCCAGGATGTGCTGAGCTCCTTGCAACTCACATTGTGCCAATGGTACAGATGGGATGAATAATTTAAGGATCTGCAGCCTGGGTCCAGGGAGGCTCAGAGGTAACAGTATGGTTGCAGGATCTTTAATCCTAATCCTGTGATGTGTGGGGATTTTCCTCTAGCTCCTGCCTCTGGCGTCACGATGTCAAGGGAGTATGACAGCTTGGAGATGTTGGAGGAAAAATCATCATGTCTTAACTTTGGAGGAGATAAAACACACTTTCAGGATGTGGCAAAAAGAGTTTACATCCACATAAAGGTCAATAATGCTTGCAATTTCCAAGCCAGGGTACAACTGCTTCCATGAAAACACACTGCTGTAGTTGCTCCTTCCCTGGAAAAAAGGAACCCTTTCTACTTAACGCATTAACCCAGAGTCCAGTCACAGTCTTTCCCTGAATAGACATGCCATGAATACCCACAGGAGTCTGAAGGCTGGCTCACAATAACATTCCACACAGTTTAAACCAAAATCTCTTGGGCTTTTCCAAGAAATGCCATCATGAGCCCTGTGCTTTTACTGTAATGCAATTAAGGATGCAAGTATCTTCCTAGAAGACATTTTTATGTGTAAGTAAAGCAGACACTGTGGTTGTGAGAGTATGTTAATATCAAATAAACCAGATAATATTACTATTGCTTGGCAATTGGCACACAAAGTCCTGTCTAAGACAAGCGCAGGTGATCACTGTAATACCCACACAGATGCAGGCCCTGGACCACATCCCAATACCAACCCCATCAGTAATAAGCCAAGACAATGTAATGAATTTGATTGAATTTACTCTATGCAACAGAAAAAAATTGGCCACTGAATCATTTTTAAGCATATGTTCATGTGTATGTGCATGTTAGATGGCTTGATAAACCCACAGCTATCTGGATTTGGAACTAATCTTATCCTGTGTGTAACCAGCATGCTGGAAAAAACTACTTTATGGGCAGCAAGAATAATTCTTAGTCATAAATCAATGCTCTTCAGGAGGGAAAGATGTATTGTGAATGGGTTTTTGATTCCTCTTACCAGAAAGCCTTCCACGCATGGCCACATTAAACAACACTTTCAAATGAAAACTGAAAATAGCTTAGGAAAATAAGACAGCAGAAAGCACATGGGGCTTGGTTTGATACTAAGGAAACAGAGGCTGAAGGAGAATATTACCAGCTGTGATTCATCTCATGCAAGAGACTTTGCTTTCAAATATAAGGTCGGTACCGGCGGAAGGGTCAAAATTGTACCTGGGATTTAGGATTATGTTATCTGCTGTTCTGCAACATGGTGGCAGAGAGAAAAGTCTCACTGATAGTGCTGATAGTGGGAATTGGAGACTCAGGATTAAGCAACAGCACAGATAGCAAACAGCTTTTTTCTGTTAGCCTTTCATAGATTGCAAAAGAAAGAGGGTGCCTGCCCACGTGAGGCAGACATAAGCTCTATGCCCTGTTGATGAGGTGCAGGGTAGGACACAGATAACCACCAGAAAGGTTGTGTTATTATTTAAACCAGGGGCAAAGGAATTGCTGAGGGCTTCTAAGAAGGATGTGGGCTGGAAGGAAGTTTGCAAAGGCCAGGAAAAACAGTTGTGAAGAAGAGGATCAAGGCCTGCCCCAACCACCTCAGCCTAGGCTGTCCAAGAGGACCCTCTCTAACCAAGGGTCTCATTGTGAGCTATTGCAGTTGTGGTGGACAGAGTTATGGCTGTTGATGTTACCTCCTCCAGCTGCTCACCTCTGCTGCTCCGTGTCTGTGTGCCCAACCAAGGGCTGCTGATAGCAGAATAGGTGGCAAAGCCAAGTGGGTGGCATCTGCTCCAGTTTAGGAGCTGGCCCTCGCGTGGCTCAGCCATCTCTGTGCATGCAGGTGTCATCTCCCCTTATGCATCAGAGCCCTCTGATATAAACCCCAGTCCTCTGTGGATCCACAGGCTTGAAATCTGCTCTGAATCAGATTGTTTTCCAGGCACTTGTCCATGGAGCAGAGGGTGAGTGGAGGAAAGGCTCCACTCTGCCGTTTGGCACAATCCAACCCAAACAGCTCTCACAGAAGATGTGCACACCAGGCAAGCAATGGAAGGAATTTTGCAAGGAATATCCAGAAATTCAAACTTAACCATGCACAACCAGTAAAGAAAGTGGCTGCAAGCTACAGTCCAACAAGCAAGCATTACCCTGCTTTGAGTGTGAAGGGGTTGACAGGTGACCTCCAGAGGTCCCTTCCAACATCCATCACTCTATGAATAGAGTTATGATAATGCTTTGGCTTTCCTAAGGCTCCTTTCACCCATAAACCAGCCTTACACTTCTTTCCAAACACTAAGCTGCTCCACACCCTATTTTGTGCATTTTAACCACTGCAGGAAGAGCTTAAGGCTCTGCTGGGCTGAAGCGACAAATCCAGATGTTACAAGTGAGTGACACAGACCCAGCTCTTGCAGCCTCATGCCATAACCTCACTCATTAAGCGCTGCTCGCTGGCTGTGTCTGTGCACTGGGGGCACATGTGCTCCTCACTCCCTAAGCTTTGCTCTTCTCACAGCCAGCTGAGAAATCCCAGCCAGACCCCGTGATGGGAGACAGATGCGGAGCCACTCCCAACATCCTGCTCTGCCTCACGCGCTGTCTACCACATCACCACCTAAATTGGTTCCAGCATCATCCTCGCTGCTGATGAGGTGCAAAGCAGACAAAACGCAGCCAGATCTCCCCGTGCCAGCTGGAAGAGGTGAGCTTTGGTGTATAGCAGCAAAACATGCAGCAGTTCAAGCGGGCGCCATCAGTCACATCTAACGCCATGCGTTCAAAATACCTCTTTACGACAGAGGAACCGTTTGGGCCTTGAATTTATCCTTTGTGCTGCATAACATTACCCATTACCTTTACAGAAATAGATAGGTATTTCCAGATTGAGCAAGAAATTGGTTGAACAGTTGCCAACACATCCCAGAGAAGCTGGTGACCATCTACCCCGTTTGCTGTGTGCCAGGTCTAAATTCATCCCCTGTCTGCTCTGCTGCACCACGGCCAACATGAAGGTGTGTGCTGGCCATCAAAGCCAAAACAACAATGAGTCTGGGGCATGCATTCAAAAAGTCAAGTGGTAGAAAGGAGGTCACGAGGTCTTATTCCAAGGGAAGGCAACGGGAGGTACTTTGGGACTGATGTGAATTGGAGCACAGGGCTGGCACTGGCTACTGGATTAGTGGTGGGGTAGCAGGGAGGCAGCCCATGAAGGTCTGCTCCAAGTGACGAAGATCACGTGCAGAGAGTAGATAGGAAACAGGCACAGGAGACAGCAGGGAATCTGAGAGGCAGATTTTGGCTGCTTACAATGGGGCTGCAATGCAGAGGAGGGGCTGAAGCTGGGCCAGGACTTTTGGTCCCTAAGGTAAATGCGGTTGACAACCTTCACAGCTAAGCTGTTTGGTCCCTAAGGTAAATGCGGCTGACAACATCCACAGCTTAGCTGTGCAGAAGGCTCAAAGGCCTGGTGGTAAGTCACTGGATTCCCTAATTCTTCTGGCACTGAACTCAGCAGGAGGGGAAGCTGAGCTGCAAGAAGACACTGTGGGCCAGTGTGGTGCTTGACTACAACAGGAGGTCAGAGGTGGTGTGATCAGAGCTGTGGCAGTCCTGCCACCAGGCACAGGACCTTATGGAAGACCATCTCTTATGCTGAGATCAGCCAACAGGGATTTGCAAGCAGAAGCTGCAGCAGCTGCACTGGACAAGGCAACTGGATGAAGCTGGATGAGGTTTTCCAAGAGGAGGTGGTAGAGCAGAGCAGAGCACAAAGGACATGATTTTAGTGCTGTTTGTAAGGACTTGGTTACTTCGTGAAGGAATCTTATCCAGTCCCATGTGTGTTGTGTCTTCCCTGAACTATTCACCTGTAGATCATCTGCTGAAGCATCAGTTACTTCCAGCTATTGAACTGGTGGATCCAGCTGTGTTGAGTGAAAACTTGTATACCTTCCAAAATGGGGCTTGGTCAGACAGGACCATGAAGACACAGAAGGATTTGCAATCAGTTAAGCACATGTCTGTTCTGGGGTGCTCAAGAACAGGATGATGGTGTAAGTGACTTTGGAGCACTGCTCTGAGAGGTAGCACGTAACTCTGTACTATACCTTCTGTGCCATCCTCATAGCTGATCACCCAGTGCTGCACAGTAAACCATGAAGTGGTACCTCTGTCTTAGGCGGATGTCAATGCAGAACAAAACAAATACCCACATGCCTACTTATTTATTGTGTTATGCGAATTTCTGGACACGCATACACACACTCTCCACAAGCAACAGTGCAAGGCACAGATAATCTATAATCCACTGACAGCTATTGATCCATGAGGCTATCAACAAACCAGAAGGATACATATGTCTTGTTCAATGGGCAAACATTTGCCCATGATAGCATTGGCAGCAAGAAGACCCAGATAAATTCAGTGAATCACACAGCACTCTAAATAAGATATCCAGACCGGTTTTATACATCCTTAAACTGAACTACTGAGGAACAAGGTATTTTCTCTGTGAATGATTTGCCGCTATAATTCAAGAGTTAAGGAAAAACCAGAAACCTGCTGTTTGAGAGCAAAGATGGCTCGATCCTTTCCTCTGTGGTGTCCCTGGATAGAGTCCTCCAGAGCAACAGGAGATCCGTTCTGCTGCTAAGCAACAGGCTGACTCCCAGACAGCCGATGATTCCACCAAATAGATGAGTGCCAGAGGCAAAATATGGGCAAAAGCAGGAGCTGATTTCTTCTCTTCCACTTCTTTCCTATCTCCAGTAAGTTCATTCATATTTGACTGTCGGCAGGTGTTGTTTCGGGTTTTCATCCACATCCCCAAGCAAATGGAAACAGCAATCCCGTGTATTCATTCCCATGCCACTGACACCTAGACCTAAGGAGAGCTTCTCCGTTTGCCGTGAATGAGACGTCTCTTTGCATGCCAAAGTCCAAAATGAGAGGGCAGCTTTGCCAGCTTGCTTGGAGCTGGCATGCTCCAAGGAAGCATTTAAGTCTTTATGCAGGGTTAGGTTTTCCTCCCCTCGCCAGCTGACTTTTTCTATGCACAGACACAGCCCTGTGTGTGAAGGCAGAATGCATTATGGTGAGACAGCAACAAAATAAGTTGACTGTGAGCATTCATTCACACACGTTTCTGTGTGTCTCCTTTGCAGCCATCTCTCACGCCAAGGAAGAAGGCTTTAATTGAGGAGATAAAACACAGTCACAACCTATACAAGCCCATATGCACACAAGTTGCATGGGTGAAGTTTCTTATAGCACCTTTAATCTGGAACTTTTCCTCTACAAAGTGCAGCAGAAATGCAACTAGCTGGAGAGCACAACAAAATCAATTTTTATCTACAGCTATAGCACTAAAAACTTACACTCCATGGATATAAAATGTCCATGAGGAGAATGAAATATACCTCGAGCATAAAATCAGGTATGGGATTGAGCAGCCAAAGTTTCTATCTGTACTTTTGGAAACTGGTTTTATTCCAGACTCCTTTTGGAAGTGAAGGTGCAAGTGTAGGAGATACCTGTTTGTGTAATTCAGTGAAGACGCCAGTCTTTGGGAAATCAGTTCCAGTAAATGGGTAATGTGGGGGTTTAAAGTGAATCTACAGATTACACTTGGGTTCCTTGTTAACAGCACAAACCACATCTCACTTCCTCAGGTACTTGGCCTGTAGAGTCATTGCTGTGCCAACAAGATGCATTTTCTTGAGGTCAGAAAACATGGTTTAGCCACACGCAGAATCCACCTGAAACACAAAATGTGGCCTTTCCCTAGGCACTCCTTTCAAGTTAGACAAGTTTCCTTTTCCATGATGGCTTAAATAAATGCTCAGGAGTGCTACAGTGTAATAGAATGGTTTGGTTTGGAAAGGACCTTAAGATCATCCAGTTCCAACCCCCCTGCCATGGGCAGGGACACCTCACACTAAAC
>JBCJKH010022246.1:0-10913 GCA_039877255.1 Loriculus beryllinus
ATACAATATTTATTGTATTTAACATTATCAAAAATATTGAGTTCTAGTACTGTCTGAATGATCTCTACAGCAGTTGCGGGTGGTATGATCACTGATTTTCCAGCCCTTCCTAATGGCATCCTGGTGATTCACTGCATCTTTCTGTGAAACTTCTGCATACTGCGGTGTTTGTTTAGTTTCTATTTCATGTGATCGTGTCAACACAAGGTCCACTAGAAATGTCAGCTGTTCTACTCTTCTCCAGTTCAGTTAGATTTAAAAAAAATGAAAGCCAAATTTATTTTAGATGGCAGGAAAGGAGCAGTGACATAGCCTTTATAAACTAAGCAAAATGGAAAAGGGATGAAGTCAACACAAGCTGAGTAGTCATTTCTGGTGTTTTCCCTGTGTTGCTTGGAGAAATGTCTTCTTTTATTCTGACAGCTGAAGCCCTACTTTTATTCTCTAGAAATTATCTTTTCTATGTGCCATGATACTATAGGTGGGTTGTAAAGTGCATAATTTACAGCGGTCAGTTTAAAACTAGAGACACATTCCAGCAGCACTCAGTTCTATATAGTGTGTCTTTTACTAGCTGTTTCAGCAGAGACAAAAGAACAGAAGGTTTTAGAAAAACTATTCTTGTTTAAATCCATCTGGGTTAGTTTAGATTGCAGCATAGACATGCTAGTATATAGCTTGCATTGTATAAAAGCTGAGAATCTGGTTAAATAAACACTGAAAATAAATAATTTATTTTGACTTTTACATTTCTAAGCTCCAACTTTTTAAAAATGTGCCAGTTTGGGTTTGATTTTATTGTTTATTTGTTGGCTTTTTACTTTGTTATTCTGAGCAATACTCATTGGAAATACACAATACCTGTATATTTTTTCCATACCTATGATGAAATAGTAAATTATATATTTCCTGTCATCCAACCAAAGTCAATGAGAGTTCTACAATGGGCTATGTGGATGCAAGACTTAAATCTTAAATTTTGAATGCAACAGCAAACTAGAACAGAGTTTATTCTTTATCAAGAGAATCTATAGGTTCTTCTACCTAATTTATGAAATAAATATGGTATATATGACACAGATTTTTAAACCTTGCTCTAGTACCACTTCAATATTACGTAAGTTATTTACACATTTAATTTATCTGCACCCAAGTAAGAACATCCAGCTTAGTGAAATGACACATGGTTTTGGCCGGTAAATGATCAAGAAAGGAGAGTAACTTAAAATAGTGTCATAAGTTATCATATATCCATAAGTTAGCATGTATTCACTGGCCCTTCTGAGCTGCCCATATGTGCCCTTCTGCCTCGACTCTGTTGTTAATATGCCTGGCTTAAGCTACCACTGATGACTTTGCTTTGGAATTGGGATACATGGAGGGTGTCCCCAGATGCTTACCAGTGCTCAGGAGATGAAAGCACGATACTTTCAAGTATGCACCCTGAGCAAATAAAAAGATCTTTCCCTGCCCAGGAGTTTTGACCGCACTTTAGGTTAGTTACTTACCCACAAATGAAAATCTTTACAGGATTCCATTTTTCTGAGGTTTGGCATATCTTGGTACTACACCAGTCCAATGTAACCAGATACTGCTTTACTGTTTCTGTTTTATTGTAGTAAGTTGTAACAGCCAAGTTAGGCTGTAGGAATGAGATGAGAATGGTGATGTGCCTATACATTTGGGTGGGTGAAAGAGATAAATACAAGAAACACCAGAAGAGAGAGCAGAGCAAGAACAGATTGTAAAGAGTGCTGTTAACAGTCAATGAGACTGGAGAAAACATGGTGTTTCTATCAAGCCCAAAGACCCACATTCAGATACAAACACAGGGCAAATGAGTCCCTAGGGGATGACTCTGCTCTTCAGCCACAGCAGGGTGGCAGCAAGGTTGCCACATATCACATACACCATCCCTTCCAGCATCAGCGAGAGGATAGCAAAAGTTCACCTCAGTAACAGGCATGTCCACAAATTAGCTTAGCATTGCCAATTAGGAAGCGGAGACATGATGACAAGAGATCTGGCATCTCCTGTCCCTTGGGTTGCACACAAGTGATCGTGACTAGAGGACCACATGCATCACGGTGCTTCTGCGTGTGCAGGTATAAGGTTGTGAGTAAGCCAAATTGATGGAGAATGAGTGCAAGAGTGTAAAACTAACTTGTTTAGAGACTCAAGAGTTAGAAAATCACTTCATCTTTCATAAGTTCTCATACTTGTGCTTGGTTATTCTGATTTCCCCATGCTGTAACAGAAACAATCATTAAATCTTCCATTTTCTCTTTTACAGGATTGTGGTGCCTTTCGTGAAAACGTGTCTCATGGTCTTGCCTTCAATGCAAACCATATGGAAGAGCCTGACAGATGTTTTCATCGTACCATTCTTTCAGAGCATAGGCCGATGCTTTGCCATGGTTAATATACGCCTGGACCAGGAGTAAATATCAGGGGTGCAACACTGCTGTAATTGTAGCTGGTATTATACCTCTTTGCTAACCTAACATACAAGCACTTACCATTCATTCCAATCTAATAAATTACAATGGCTGGTTTAAACGGGAACATGCTATTTTTCCTAAAACTCATTTATTATCAGGGAGATCAGTTTAAGAATAAGTAGGCAGTTTTCGTAACTCACTATTTTAACAACAGAGCAATCATGGAGTATGTTGGCAACACTTTATTTTAATGGTACATTAGTTGCTAGATGACAGGAGAATTCTTTTGAAGCTTTAACAGCCACCACAGTGATAATGATTTGCATTATTACTATAAAAATTTCAGTGAGTAGGCTGTGGTACCTATGCAGAAGTGATCTCTAAGGGTTCACACTGACTTTAGTGCAGTTCCACCACTCACTATGCAGAATGATAAACCCAGTCCTTTATTGTCAGCAGTTAAAATGAATGTGACTCATTGCATAAACATACAGGAAGAGGAACTGTTGTGTAATTCTCCTATAACAGAGGGAAAAGCTCCCTAGAAGTTTATCCCTTAAAATAAGGTGTTAGCTAATAATCTGAGACATCAGCTAATCTGTATATTTATTTTATGAGAGGTTAACTTTGCTGTATATTTTGTACCTTTGTAAATGGCACTTGATAGTTTTCTCTGAAACACTATTTCTATAGTATTTTAATTCTAACCAACTTATTAGAAAGCAGGAGTGAGACACTGCAAAAAATTACTTTAGATAACTAAAATTTCTGTTTCAAAATTACGTAGATTTTTAAGTGCTGCCATGCAATTCTAGTGTAATTATTATATATGATTGTGTGTAAAAGCAAAGATTATAAGTGTTTTCATACAAGATCGTGCAAAAGAGTTGGAAATATCTGTTTATGAGAAATGGTTTTTTTTATTATTAAAAATGGGGTGTAGTAAATGCAACCCTGCCTATTTCTGTGTATTATCTGTGTGAACATTGTGATATTTAAAATTAAAGACACTATGCTAGCACTTTAACTAAGTAGCATGCTCTTGTAGAAGGCAAGTGAGTGTAATTGGTATCCTTGTCTAATTCTCCTCACCTATTGACTTGATTCCACATGTTACTTATTTACTAGTTCAAAGCCTAACCGCTAGAAAAAGCCCTTCTTCCTTCTGCACTTAGTATGACTTTGTAAACCAGAATAACAGAATGTATGCAGAGGTACATGAAAATTACATTAGCCTTCTGATGGGCTTATGCTGCTGTTTTCTTTAAATACAGATGGTAAGTTGCAATTGTAAAATGTTTGTATGATTCAGAATGTTATTTCCTAAAATGATGTCACAGATTTCATATGAAAAAAGAGCTATATAATAAAATAATAAAATGTCAGCTTTTTCCCATTTTAAACTTCATTTTTTTTCGTATTTCTCAGCTTTTTAAAAAGCTGTTTAGATAAATAGCGAACAGCATGGACTACTATGCGGTTCTTCCAAAATATGGGAAAGGGTAAAGTATGAGCATCAATACCATTCCATTGTTATCAACTGCATTTAACATATTTATAGTAGAAAATGATGTATCTCTGTTATTAAGCCCATACAGAATGGTTGCTTTCTCTAAAACAGGTGTCTCTGCAGAATTCTGGCTACATTAAAAAAAAATGCTTAATTCTTTTTATGGGCACAAGCTTCCTTTACAGGTGAGCTGCAGAACTTTCCTTTTCTTGCTTATTGGCCTACAGAAGCTAGCTGACCCTGTATATTCTTTGTATACTAAGAACATCTGTTAACATATGTTAACATCTTTAACATATGCTATAAATATTTTTGCCATTTGTGGCATTTAGAGAGGGATTCATACGGCTTTTGAAAACTGGATCTTAATGGTTACTGCCCATGGAAACTTGTCTTTTATTATTCTACAAGAAGTTAGCTTGTCGTTCAGATGTGTTCTGCAACACTTTTCTTATGTTAAAAATGGAAATATCTCTTTTGAAAATAAAAATTGGTCAGGCTAGGCTTGAACTCTTTTGAGAGTTATTTTCTTTTACAAAGTCCAAGAATTTTTACAATGATATTTTGCATGGAAAATAATATCCCCTTGGTGAATTTATTAAAGGAAAAAAGGAAAATAAATCAAGCAGTACTAGTTCCTGTGTCTAAAAGGAGCCCTATAAAAGCTTTGACGGAACTCAATTCAGGATCCAAACTTTGAGAATGAGGCCATTCCCTAGAGAAAAATGTATCAGTTTAGGTCATGAACTCTTGGATATATGCATTCTTAAGTAGCTTACTGAAATCATCTGGGTATGCCACAGACAAATCTTGATCTTACTGTGATTTAGCCATGTCATTAATTAGTTCTTTTCACCATTTCTCTAGCTGTTACAGGACTCAAGCAAGCTTGTAATTAAGCAATTAAACCTGTTATTTTCTTACATGATTTATAGCAGTATCTTTCTCTGGATAAGTGCTAATTCTAAGTGCTCTTACTGTAAGAGTTGCCAAATGTACTGTTGGGCTTATAGTAAAATACAAGATGCTTGGCAAATACACTTACTTCATCCATGAAAGGAGTTAAAGAAAGCATGAATATATACAGACTCTCCAGTGCTTCGATGTGAATCTGCCGCAGGCAGCCTTGGCTGGCCAGTATACTCTGGATTTTATGGATTTGACAGTTCTGACAAGACACCCCAAAGCTCTGCCACAGCTGATACTATCAATAGTTTACAGCATTGTTGGACAACAGGGACTGGATGGGCACTGACACAGAACTGTAATCTTTAATGTAGTGTAGGTTCCTGGAGTTCTTCTGCAGTGCATTTGATATGTAGACAAATCATCCCAGCTGATCCCTTAACAGCAACTTGCACATGAGGATTTAGCCAAGAAGGGAATACAGAAACTTAGTCTCTTTGTCTGCAACAAATAAGGGAAAATTTACACCTGATTCAGATCATCTGCTTTGATACATCTTCTCCTCTGTGGAACGGGGAAAATGTTTTGGCTCTTAACAAAAGTAGACTTTCCATCATCATGATAGAGTTAATGAGGATAAAGCCTGCCTCTTGTTACTGACGACCTTAGGTTTATCATCATGAGCTGGAGATTCAGGTCGGCCATGCAAAATATTTCAGCACCCTGTTTTTCATGAAGAATACAACTAACAAACAGAACTAACCCCAAATTTGTGTTTATGGACTTTTTTCTGTCAGTTCACAAAGAAATTTAACCTGCTTTCTTATGAGAGCTATTTCATAAAATCATTCTAATCTGACTACAGAACTTTTATATTTGTGTCTTATCTTTCCCTACTCGTTCATTTAATACATTGGAACAAATGTTTAATAGAAACTTTGAAATATTAGTAAATAAGGAGCTTTTTCCCACCTATCCAAAATGCTCACTTACACATACACTGACTGAAAAGTTCAGAACTTCCCTGCAGCTCTGGGACCTCAGACCACACACTCATTTTCAGTGGAACCCAAAGTTCAAGTCCATATTTTGACAGGGTGTGATCGTTCCCCCACCTGCAGAGATAAAACTGCTGCTGTTAAGCTGTATTAACTCTCTTTTATAAATATATGGAAAAATACATGTGTTTTGTTTCTTTTCAAAAAAACAGAAATTCAAATGGAACAAGGTCAAACACCAGATGTTCTACCAGTGTAGTTCGTTATTACACTGTGCTCATGAAAATTAGAGCTGAAGGCCTCCAACAAATATACTGAACCAGCAGTTATGTGTTAAAAAATGAGGTGCTTTCTTCATGGAAATGTTTATAACCAAGGAGAGAATTAATAAAGACTAATTTTAGCCTGGTGACACTAATTTTCCTAAGCTTATTGCAACAAAATGTCTTCTGTAGAAGCAATTCAGAGGAGCTAAGATAGGTTCCTGCTCTGAATCGTCCTCCAGCAAAGACATGCTGCACTGACCAGTGCAAAATGTTTGGCTTCACTTGGCTCCTTACCTCTTCTACACAAAGTTGTATTTGGTGCAGAAATAGGCAAGGCCTATGGAAACAACTAGAATTTCATGTAAGTAGTGGGGCATGTGCTGTTCTACACACTTCTCTCACAACAGGTGAGTGTCACCTGTGTTAGGTGTTCCGTTTTTGTTGTCTGGCTCCCCCCTCCAACTGCAAGTGGGTGAAAGAAGGACTCTTCCACAAGGCACTGAGTCAGATACTGCTTCAGACACTTGAATGCAATAAGATGTAGACTCACACTTTAATTTTGAACTTTCAGGAAAGCATGTCTGGTTTTGCCAGCTGCTTCAATTTAATAAGCACTGCTTTTTCACCCCAGGTACCTGCCTCACCTTGCTTTTTACTTTGCAATGTCAGAGCTATCACAGTGCTACAACTATAAGCTCTGTTGACCACAAAATGCTTGGACAGCAAAGCTTGTTGACAAAAATTCCCATCACGGCTGGGGAATTGGGGTTGTTTAGGCTGAAGAGAAGGCTCAGGGAGTCTTTATCGCTCTCTACAACTACCTGATCGAAGGATGGAGACAGGAGATGGCTGATCTCCTAAATAACAAACAATAAGACAAGAGGTAACGGCCTCAAACTGCGCCAGAGGAGGTTTAGACTGGATACTAGGAAAAATTTCTTTAACAGGAGGGTGATGAGGCATTGGAACAAGCCTCCCAGGGTAATGGGAATCACCATCCCTGGAAATGTTCAAAAACCTTGTAGGTGAGGCCCTCAGCATAGTTTAATGGATTTGATCTTAAAGATCTTTTCCAACATAGATGATTCTATTATTCTATACATAAGCCTCAAGGAGTGGGTATTTAAGTCCGTTAATAAGATTAGTTCTCACAGTCTGATATTTCTATAAGATGTTAATAATGTGCTAGAACTGGCAGAATGGTTCAGAAAAGTGTTGACATGGACGAGTGTTCGTGGTCCATCTCAGTATTTATCAGGGAATTTAATATTGAAAAGAGTTGAGAAAAGGTGTCCTGATTTGCACAATGTCTGGCAGGATTAAAGCTTTCAATCTATTTACCACTCCAGCCAAGGCAATTACTAGCTATCTTGATCAAGACCTACAGGGACTAGCTGTAATAAAAAGATGTACACACCTACCAAAGGACTGGGAGTCAGGCATTTACATCCAAAGTTGTAATCTCTGCCCAGCTGCCACCCAAACAGGAACATGTCTAAACTGAGAAGGCACCTCCCTTTCACATAACATTCCCTCAGTACCTACAGTTTTACTTCAGTCATGCCCAGAACCGCCCTTGTTTGGGCAACTTAGCATCTTAGTTGCATCTAAGCCCAGTCAGAAACCCAGACTGAGCTTAGACGCAAGCAAAGAGAATGCCTTGGACCCCTTAAAATACACCTACTGCACATCAGCTGAATAAGGTGCTTCCCAAAATAAGCTTTCCCAGGTGTAAGACAAATATGTTAACACACCTCAGAAAAGGAAAAATATATTTTGGGTCTATCAAGTGTTGGATTACTTCTAGCCCTCAGGCTGTTGTGAAATGTTTTATGGCTGCAGTGCTTCCATGTAAAAGGAAATCACTCCTAGCTAGAGGTTGTGAGGAGGAAGGAATGTGAAGGGATCTCACCATTCCTCCTGGTATAACTCCTTGATACAGGGAACAAACAGGCCGAATAACAAATGCATACATAAAAGTGCAGCCCTATACATAGCGGTAGTGAGGGGCACCCATTTCAGCAGAAAAGTCCTGATCCTGTGACTTATAATTTAAAATACAGACATCCTCCAGAGGCTGGAGACAGGATGACCACTGTCTGCAAATAATGGAATGAGTGAAACAGTGGCCTGCATGCTAAACCTGTCCCAATGATTGTTACCATGAAGCAGGTGACAACAGTAGCATCGCTGATAACAGCTCACTATCAGCAGTTCTGGCGGCTCAGGCTTTCATCCAGCAAAACATCCAAAAATGCACATAAAACAAGGCAGTTAAGCAGTTGAACAGAAGACACTAAAAAAAATGCAATGATCTTCCTCTTCTAAGCTTCGAGTTCTTAAATGCTCTACATAAGGCAGGCTACTTGCTGACAGTGTCTGGTGTCTTGACACCCTTGTTGCTGTCGAAAATACACATAAAGAATAGCTTCCCAGGACTGATTCTGATCTTGCTGACATTGGAAAATATCAGAAGTATTGCTAATACCATAATAGGAATAATTACACAAGCTTGGAAAAAAAATGGGGGGGAGGAGTAAGGAGTGGAAGGAGAGGGAGTGTTTGATACCACACAAAGACACTCAGTGAGCAGTCATGCACATTCAGTTCAGTTTCATGACTCATTTTCTGACAGTTTTTTTGAGGAATTTCATCCAATCAGGGTTTTTTTTCTTTTTTTTTTTCCTTGCAATGTTTTTTACCCTTACCAAAACCTTTCCTTTTCTCAGAATAGAAAGAACAGCTCATAATTTGCACACACTTTGTTCCATGTTTAGAGCAAGTTCTCAATTAAGATAATCCAGAAGTTTGACAGTTCATTTAAAGCAAGACATTGAAGCTATAAGAACTTGTTAAAATTAGGCATGACATGCCTAAGGCTGGTGTGATGGAGGAAGAAAGGCAGTGAGATGGCCAGCCAAGGCAGTAGGTAGTCCTGTTCAACAGCTGACCTGGGCTTCAAAAGACGCAGCAAAGCTCAATGAGGAGACAGTTTGGGTGGCATTTTCAAGGCCAGCCTATGTGTCTACAACCCCTGTCAATTTTAGGCCACCCCTGGATAATCCATTCACAATAGCTAAGAAGAGGACCAGAACCTTTGCACTTTCAGAGGCTTCCTGCAAGCCTTTACCAGGTCCTTTCCTGCTGAGCTACACTCTTCTGTACGTCAATGGGAGCTCCTTGCAGAACTCCTGCAAACATCCATGCTGAGCTCATGGCAGTTAAAATTTGTTTGCATTTCCCATACAGCAGTGTTTGAGGCAATGGGCCACAGTTCAATCCCTGGCCATCTCTGCAGAAGTCACTTCCTCACCCTTACAATTTAGTAGTACCTATGTAATTTTCTCTGTAGGCTGTGGTCTTGGTATTCAAGCTGAGGTGAGCACTGCTAAGGTTCGCTAGATGTGATGGCTCATTTGAGTTCGTATGCAGCCTATTCAGGAATTTGCCTTACTAAGTTTATAAATTCCACCAGCTTCCAATATTCTTCTAGCCACAGAAGTGTTGTGTGATTCAGAAATTGCTTTTAAAGGGGACTGTGGTTCTGCAGAAACTATTTCAGGGCCCATTCAGCATTTCAAATTAACAAATATATCTTTTTTTTTTTTTTTTTAGTCACATTAGGAAAAGCAGTAATAGTGAACGATGGATCAAAATCTCCTGATTCATGTGCAGGGTACGGACTAATTGCAAAACTTTCCTAGGTATAGAAACAAACAACTGTCTTGTGGGGTTTTTTTCAGATGAGTTGGAAAATTGCAGAGACTAAATCTTTCAATATTCCCATTTGATTGTGTACACACTCAAGTGCTCGGACAGATGAAGATACTTTAATGATGGCCTCAGTGAATTATTGCATCAATTAAAAAAAAAAAAGAAAAAGGCATTTTTAAAAATTGCAACTCACTTGGAAAATTGGAAAACATTCACTCAAAGCATTTATTCTAAAGTTTATGAGCAATATAAACTCTTCAAGAAAGTTCATTGCTAACTCATGACCGTATCAGTAATACGTGCCCATGTGGACTGCATTTTCAACAAGTGCAGTTACTTACATCTGTGGAGCTTACATCCACCTTAGCCACTGGCTTTTTCGACGTCATTTCTCTGTTGAATTGCCAAAGCCAAATACACTGCAGTTAAGAATTTTCTACTTCTGTTGCTGTAATTCTTTGCTCAGTGGCATAACACT
This sequence comes from Loriculus beryllinus, assembly GCA_039877255.1. Lineage (NCBI taxonomy): Eukaryota > Metazoa > Chordata > Aves > Psittaciformes > Psittacidae > Loriculus > Loriculus beryllinus. Next base: position 10,314 of record JBCJKH010022246.1, read on the forward strand.
AAGGTCACTATTTTTTCTGTTACTGTTATAAATCTTTCACCATGGTCCTATTTCCTAACAGAAAACTGATGGCTGCAGACACCAAAAAAAGAAAAATAGGGCAAAATATAATTCATAGTTGAACCATTAATTAATATAATTCAATATGAACCATCTTGAATACAATGATGAATCCTTATAGCTTTTACACCAACATATGCCCCTTAGTTTACAAAGGAACTCGAGAAGAGAGTGTAGCAAAACGTCAGTGTCCCGCCACTCCTCTTTAAACCTTAATCCCAGTGGTTAATACTCATGGCAGATATGCACGGGTCAGTCTCCTCCCGGGAAAAAATATAGCACAGCTAAAGTGCAAAACTGTTAAATATTTGCATAGTTTTGAAATGAACCAGTTGGGAAAAATCGCTTTTTCTTCATCCCAAGGATGTCCAAGTTTCCACAATTGCTCCCGGGGCAGCGATGACTATATGTAAACTACTGTCAATGCCGGGAGGGGGGCGGGGGGAGCCCTACAAACGCCTTGCTCGCTCTGGACGTGGAATACCACTGAAGTTTTCCATCCCCTCATTGCTTCCTCGTCTCCATCTCGTATTGCCCCCC
>JBCJKH010022252.1:351-20199 GCA_039877255.1 Loriculus beryllinus
TAGTAATTTTCTGGAGTACCCGGGTAGAAAACATTTAATTTGATATTTGATAAATGTTCCAGGCAGACGATTTATGGAAATATTTCCCAAAATATAATTTTGTTGTTGGGGGTGGGGCGAATTCCACACAGTTCCAATTAACATATAACTATACCTCAGAAAACGATATGATACGATTGACAGGCAACTGTTGAACTTCCTGTCTGGAGTAAGACAAAAGATGGACGTCATCTCCAGTTATTGAACAAAATTACTCCACCGGCATGTCATCAAGAAATGCTTCTAGGTTTTAAATATAAACAATTGTGTGTAGTTTCTACAAGGACGCCAGACTTGGTAAAGTGATCCTGAACAATTACTTGCTGTACTACATCTGCTAGAGAATTTTGTCCATACTCATTTAGAAAACTCTGAGGATGCATCTCCACAGATGTCTGGTCTCAAAAGAGTACTTCAGCCCACACAACACTCTGTGCAGCCAAGTCTAGATAAGGCTACCATGTATCCAGTTTTTCCAGATGTTGCTCCATTTTCTACTCAGAAATGACGTCTTTCTCAGGGTTTTTGGATGCCTGGTTGGGACACAGGCGGCTATAGAGCTGAATCTAGTGCCTATGCTGTGGTATAAGCCTATCAGTTATAGCCCCAGGAAGGACAGGCACACTAAGACCAATGTCTCTGGGCAGCACTGGACTCACTATGGACATCCAAAGGTGTTTCTGCCACAGGAATCAGTATCTTTGAGCTCAAACCGGGCACCCAGAACTACAGCGATGGCAGTTTAGAACAGGGCCACAGACCAAGAATGACTCAGAGGCCTGCAGTGAAGGTAAGCTTTATACGGGAGGATGTGTGTAGATAACTTTGAGCTTCTCCCTACATTAAAGAGCATTGCAATTTGTTGGGATTGCTTTTTTTTTTTTCCTTTCCTTGCTTGGCCTAGGGAAAAATCCACCCTCACTTTATTAATAGTGAATTCAAATGGTTTTTCTGCTCCAATTTAACAACTTCTTTTTTTTCTTTCCGCTGCACAGAGACAAGATATTCTTCTCTCTTGAACCCTCCAACATATTTGTTCTGCATTATTTTTTCATTCGCAGTTATCCCGGAGGCTCACAATGTTTAAATAGCTCCCTCCCTCCCATCTAGAGCTGTGTACTAATATCGATCATCTTAGGCTGGAAGTTACTATAAGGCATTTTTCAATAATCAGCCAAGCTGTTCAGAGAGTATCTTGAATATAACCCTTAGGTAAACAGCATAATACACAAGGAACTTTCCCTCAGCAAGCACATCCTTGCAATCTCAAGGATGGCTGCTAACGCTCCACCAGACAAAGAACTTACTTCTGACTTTCTACTTTCGGGGTCAGAGGCAAAGTCACATTAGCTAACGACGTCTTTGTTCTTATGCAAAGAATTTAAGTTTTTTAAGGCACTTGTATATTTAATAATCTCATAGCCATATACCCTTCAAATAAAGAGCCAGAAATAAGCTCTTAATGAGTATCTTTTTCAATAAAAAAATAATCACAAACAAAATCTCACTCTTCCAAGAAGATAGTTATGGCTGTACAAGAATTTTAAGTATCGGCTATGTAAGGCACCTTTCTCAGTGAATTAAAGTGAATAGGAACTCACCTGCTTGATGGGAGAGGAGTAAGAAAATAATCCCAAGCTAAACAATTAAAAATAAATGAGAGGGAAAGGATGATACATGCATATGATATGTCAAGTAATATCCACACTTGCAGAGAGATGAGTAAGCTACTCTAAATTACTAGGTTTTTGTTTAATTCATTCAGGATTTAAAATGCCAGGTTTATTCTATTTTTACGTTGCCTCATTAATCAAAAATGGGAGAGAAAAATTATCAGAATGAAATACATGAAATCATTCATGCCTTTTGCTTTAAATAGCTACATTCACTGGTCTCTTCACATAGCACTTAATTCTAAAATGAAAAACATAGGGTGCTTTAATTCCCCCTCCTTAACTGTGAAGCATCAGATTGTACTATACTGTTTGTACAGCTCTCAGGGATCCTTAAAAGAAAAGTTTGTGTAAACTCAAATGGCAAAAAAACAGTCCCATGTAAAAATAGTGCTGGGTTGTTGCTTTGCACACTGTAAACCCAGTGATGTTCACACCCACCAGTGGGCGAAAGATAAACATCACAAAAGTAAATAACACTCTGAAATAGCTGGCTCCTATGAATCCCGGAGACAGCACAAACTGTTTTGTTGTTTTAAAAAAAGATTATGCATAAGCAGATCCACATGACCTTAATGACGATTTCTGAAAGTGTTTTCAGGTCAACATCTATGCTAGAGAGCCTGAGCAAAGCCCAGTGGGACAGCGTGCCGCTGGCACTGCCCTCCCTGCTTTGGCTTTCTTGCTGGATCTGTCAGCACGATTCAGGCTGGTTCCTGCTGCAACAGTCCTCTTCCTTGCTAAGAGACTGTCCATAGTGGCATGAAGCAAAAATGAAGGAGTGTGACTCGGCAGCATTTAGGTACAAAAGCTTTGAGGGATGCCCACATGCTTTGTATGGAGGTGCACAGAAGGGCGGTTGCAAAGCCAAGGTGCACTACGTTCAGTAGTCTCTGAGTCTGAATGATGGTTGAAGAGTACAGCACATACCTTTCTATCTCCCCATATGGCATCACCTTGACCATCGAGACTAAACAGGGTTAGAGTGATTCAGGAAAATACTCGCACTACGGCAAATGCAATTCAATGCAGGTAAATGAAGGATAAAAATTGTAAGACAAAAAGATTCCAAAAGAAAGCCAAGACATTAGGGGAAAGTGTTCAGAGGCATAATGATTGAAGAGAGATTTAAGTGTCCTCCTGGGTTATGAAAGTCTTAAGCTAATGGATAACTGAAGTGGGAAAATAATGCTGCATAGTGAGCTACACACCTAGAGGAATACAAAGCTAAAATGCTGGTACTGACTGGTGCATAAGACTAACTGGAAGCCTTACCTACAATATTGCATTGTCTGGATGCACATAAATTCATATTTCCAAATAAACTGACAAAAGAGGAAGAGGGAGGATCATCTGAAACACAAGGATCATATTTTATAGCCTGGTGCATCCAGCTCTGTACCATACAGAAGCTGCAAGATGTTACTGCATTGCTGCAATTTTCCACTTCTGGCCATATTTTGTGGGACTACAGATGGGATTGCAAAAGAGAAGTCACAGAGAGGATCTCCACAGGGTCATTCAGATGCCTTTGCTGTGAACGTATGCTACATGCTCAAGGGCAAGTAAAGTGCTTGGCTCTTTCATAAGATAGATTAAAAATATTCAAAGGGCTGAAGGGAGCTGGTAGACAGAAAGGACAGACTGTGATTGTAATACCCACATACAATATAGCTTTCCTTATCCTTAAAAACAGGACAAAAAACATCAACCAACCAAAGAAGAAATTTAGCTACAGACTGCTTATAACAGACCCTGACTGATGGGAGGTAACTGTCATGTTCTACCCTTTGAGACGGCAAGTAAAACAAAACAAGAAAACATCACCAACGTGTCCTGCAACCTGGGAAACATTTAGGATAATCTGCAGAAGCGGGAAAAACTTCCATGGTAAATACAAATTATAATGCTCAGCTCTTTAAAACAGTGTGTGTTCAGATTATTTCAGGACATGGTTATTATAAAGCAGGTTCAACTATAATTTTACACTTCTGAATAACTTTAGCACAGTCACCTAGGAAGCTGCAGCCAGAGCCTGACTTGCTTAGGCTGAGCACTCTCTGTCGCCCTTCTGTGCTCTGCTCAACTGACACCTCTTTCTGCACCCCACCAGTAAAAGGGAGGTAGGATATTAGGGGCATATTGGCTCAAAGATGTTTCCCCATCACCCTCACAAATTCTTTTGTTCAGATATGCTGTGTAAAAACTTAAGTCTGGGAGAAAGGGGTGTAGGGTCTGATTCAGCACTTCGCATGATGTAAGACCTTTGCCATTTCCCAAGTATTTTGCAGTAAAAACTAACTTCAATTTCCTCTATAGCTAACCTCAAATTAGGAGTGAAAATGGCAAGAATTTTCGAAAAGGAAAGAAACCTCACACATCTGCAGGATCTTTGCCAGGTTTTTGTGCAACCAGAGAGGGATTTAGGGGAGGAAAGACAGTCCTAAGACCATTAATTTCACAAGGAAGTTTCTGAAAATGAGGATGCTGCCTTTAGTTAGCAAAAATTAGTTCCAAGTTCAACTGGTGCAAAATCTGAAGCTAGAAATGTGCAATCCAGTTGACTCTTGTTTAAATTTATTTAATTAGTTTATTAAATTAAAAAAAAAAAATAAAGTCTTCACTTAAGGCAGACCATGAGCTAAAGCACAACACAGAACTTTGCAATGGGGGTCTGAGCCCTGGATTCTCAAATTAAACTAAGTCAACCTAAAAGAGAACTCAGTGGGTGTAAAGGCTTTTGTGTTTAGGAACAGCATCCTTACTTTTTCCCTGCCTTGTTTCGTATTAATCTACACAAGGTCCCAAGGGTGACTGGAAGAATGTGCCACGGCTCCTTCCTCAGCACATTACCCCTTCCTCTGCTTAGTAAGTCCGTAACAGGCACAGAGCCTCACTTCACACAGTATCCTAGGCAGTTCCCCTCCATCCTCCTATACCACCAAGACCAACAGCTACAGGCTGCAAGTTTTCCTCCTGGGCCAGAGCTTTCACATGAGCACACCCCACATCCTAACTCAGTTCTCACACGAGGTTCCATCCTGACTTTACTCCAGCTAATGGTGGCCTCTGCTCACATATACTAATGAACATCTGGCCTCAGCTGCTGGGCTTTGGGGAATATCAGGTTGCTGTTACAAAGGTTTGTTGGCAGATCATTTTAAAGAAACGTGTTCTGAGAATGTTTTCACAATCTCCACCTCTACCTGCTCCGTCCTAAAACCTGTTTCTCACCATCACTTCTCCAAAAGACTAATTTTATCTATATTTTATTTATTTTTGTTTTAAACCACTGGAAGGAATCCCCTACTGCCTACACAATAAAGTCAGTCAGAGGCAAGATTCTTTCTCACAGATCTTATCCCTCTAAGCCATCAGCCTGACTAAACCACTACCCTTTGATCAATAGGCAGCTAAGTGGGAATTTTCAGAAAAACCTTTAAGCAAAATAAAGTTGCTTCTTTATTACACACAGGCTTCACTCCCCCAGACTAGAAGAGAGGTGGGATTTCACTTTTCGCATTTTTGTTCAAAACTTGTTCAATATGGATGGAAAGTATATCCAGGGAGAGTAAAAACTGTGAAAAAGAGAGTATTTACTACCACTGAATATGATGAACAGAGAATAAATGAAGTGGCCAACTGTGAAAAATCATGAACCATACACTAAATATCACCATTTGTTTATAGTTAAATGTGTTCAGAAAAAGGGTGGATAATTAACCCTCTGTAAATACGTTTTATTTTTAATTAAAGGGATGCGAATCAAAAGCATGGTTTCACCTGCAGCATAAATGGGAAAGGATCATCTTTTGAACTCTATTTTAGACTGTCCATGCTGGGAGTCAAAAACTTAGCCACAAAGTAGTTTTGTGTATGAAATGCAATCTGGACATCAGACATTTTGGATCCTATTAGAGCAATCACCAAGTGTTAAAAGGACAAATCATCTTTTCAGAGACCACTGCCAGACAGCAAAGAAAATGATTCTTTAATAAAATTGGATCAATTTTCTAGCTAACCTGCCCCAAGTGGAAACAACATAAGACAGGTCCCAGAGAGTCAGCATTAATGATGGGCTCATGCAATGAATATCATATGCTTCCACGGACATAACAAAATTGCCTGGGGCAACATTCATATGAGGGCTGGATTGCAAGTTGTGTTGCTTCTTCCCCCTTCCCTAAGCTAACTCCTAGGCCTTTCTTCTAATTATTTTTTAAAACAGGTTAGATTTATCACTGTGCTTAAGTATGGCACAGAGTACGGTTGAAATGCATTGTGGAAGAAATAACTGATACACTCGGAGCGTCTGAGACACTTGTGAGCTGGGTTCAGTTCCTGGCTCTGTGGACAACGTGCAACCTGAAACTGGGGAGGTCACTCTGGATTGCTTTTACAATCAAACTCACGTCAGTCAGACGTTTCACAGCCCTCCTTACACACTTCCACTCACTTCTGGACTCACGAGGTTGGGGTTCAAGCCCATACAGACTATTATTACCCTATTGCCCCAGAAAGATTTCTCACCCCTAGTATATTTGTTGTGCAGGAAGAGGATGCTCAAGCATGCCTATGAAATCCTGGACAGGCAATGTTCAGTATCCCTGAACACAACGGTGTTGAAGATAAATTGTCAAATATGGATGAGACACTACCCAAATACTAGATACATTAGACACATTATTTTCAATAAAAGCAAGCATATTTGCGTCAAAACATTTTGGGGTAGGATAAAGAAATTTTGCATTAGAAAGTCCACAAGAAGGATTTAAGTGCTAGATAATTGGGCCATGTTGGTGAATATGACTACAGCTTAATGGCATATTTGACTAAAGCACATATAATTTACAATATTTATATTGAGAGAGTGCAGATTGTTACCTAGTAAAGTCAATGCAAACATTTAAAGAACAGTATTTAATGTACCTTTTTGCATTTTCATTAAACAAGTAATAGCTAATCCAATGCACTTTCAAACCCTCTTCCTCTCAAAACCAACCAAAATTTCCCCAAACAGCCCAAGAGACAATAACCACTATTTCAAACACATTCCCACTATTTGCTTCTTCAAATCTCTATTGCTTTCCATGAGAAGGAATCTTTTTGCACACCAAGAGGGGTGGGGAACATTTTTTGCTTGTCTACTTGATTAAGGAAGCTGTAAATACAACCAAGACACGCTACTGAACAATCCCAGGTGTATTGCTTTCTTTCCTTATGCCCAGATCCAAATAATTTAGGTCCCCAAGATTTCAAGATGTGTCTCTATATAGGTGATGCTAACATACACTCAATTATTTAAAAATATGAAAAAATGCAGTAAAAGAGAGCAATTACTGCAAACACAGGCTGTGCGTGTGACAGGGAACAAACCAACATATATACTGAAACCAAAATCACAATTGAGTACCAGTGCATTCGATTAGACACGACTACCATTAAGTTGGTATGATACTGATGTCATTTAATTCACAGAAAAATATTTCTTACTTGCATCAGCAACTGATAAACATGGAAAAAATAAATATACTAGAGAAACCATAGCTGTGCTCTACTATTCTATTAGGAATATCTCCACTTTAAAATAGCAAATTTGCCTTTTGTTTCCAAAGCACTATCAATAATCACAAGTTTTGTTAAATGTAAGCTATAAACATATAAAAGCCAGGTTGGATGAGACTTTAAGCAACGTGGTCTAGTGGTTGGAACTAGATTATCTTTAAGGTCTCTTCCAACCCTAATCATTCTATAATTCTATGAAAAGTACTTTTTTTTTTTGTCTTTAAACACCTTCTAGCATTTAATTGTTTTGTATTGTAGTAGGAAGCTAAGTTGGCCATCGATACTTTGCAGTTAAACCCAAGCAGATAGTTGTACCACAATTTAAACACAGAATCTTAGAATCACAGAATAGTTTGGGTTGGAAAGGACCTTAAGATCATCCAGTTCCAACTCCCCTGCCATAGGCAGGGACACCTCACACTAAATCATGCCACCCAAGCCTTCGTCCAACCTGGCCTTGAACACTGCCAGGGATGGAGCACTCACAACTTCCTTGGGCAACTCATTCCAGTGCCTCACCACCCTAACAGTAAAGAACTGCACTTGTAAAAAAAATTGTTCTTATATTCATGTTCCTTTAGGTGATGTTAATGGAATAGTAAACTAATTTGGAAGTTTTAGTGTTCCTATACAGAACCTGGCAGCAACAAATAAGATAATGAACAATAGAAGTCAAATATAGAGAGAAATTAAGATATTATATGAAAGCCTCAGTGAAATTAGAAGTACGTTACTGATCTACAACAGCTGCAATCATATAGGTCCTGGGGAAGGATGGAAAAAGGTAATAGAAGCCAATCATAAATACTTTTGATGGTGGTGGAAGGAGATAGGGATAACCCATTTCTGGTGAAGGCTAATTTTTCCATGATGACTAATTAATACAAATTGCCTTTTATGTTTCTTATAAATCATGTTGTGACTTGGGGCCTTTATATACAGTCTGTTTTTGAAAGAAATGGGGAGGCATTGCTCTGTGCTTTGCACAGTAATTAAAGAGGTGCTGCTTCCATGCTGCAGTGGAAGAGCATGAAATCATAGTGGCCTAGTGTTCCTGGTGCTCACCTGGACTCTCTCCTGGCTATGCATCTGCCCTAGAGCAGCAGAGCATGCTGCCTTACAGGAGCATGGGTTCTTTGGGTTTTGTTTTATTGATCGAAAAAGAAGCTGCAGTAAAGAATGTATTTCTTAAAAAGAGTAGATCTTACAGAACACCCCAATAGCAGGTTTTGCCTTTGCTTTGCAACTAGCACTGCCTCAGATTACAACAGCAGCTGGGCTTCTTTTCATTTTTTCTTCTATGAAAATGTGGAGGTATGTGTATCAAGTTTTCTCATCTCTTAGTTAAATGAACTAGGAAGATACATTTCTTTGCTGGTTTTGCTTTACTGAAAGTATGCTCATTTTGTATTTTCAGTGCTGTATAGATGCCCCTTGTATTACTTATTAAAGTTATGCTGTAACTTAGTCACCAGCAAATCTCAGAATTTCAGTTATTCACTTTGGATGAATATTTTAAACAGCAAATAAGATATTACTTGAATTTCAGAAATGTTTTGGAAGATCCTACCTTCCTGAAACATGCCATGGTGATCAAAGCTTTCTGTCTACTCACAAAAATATTCCTCTCGTGGGTCTAAATGAGGGGGAATTCTTCCTTGCCTGTGTGGCCCAGGCTCTTGTCTCCTTGTATCTACTATGTCAGCCATACAGACATCACGGGGAATATCTTATTCATTAAAACTTCTGGCTTCTATTTTTTTTCTTCATTCTTACAACAGCAGAGGGTTACTGTTACATTTTGTCCAGTCCTGTAGCTAGTGCCTAGAGTTCTGGTGCTAATTTAGATCATAAGGACCGTGTCTTTTCACACCACATAAGAAACTGGCAAGGTCCAACATCTGTGGGCTGTCCTTTTGCCAAAGTGTGTATTTCTGAGGAAATCCTGACTAATCATTATCCTATAACCTGTTTCACTGGTAGTGTCAGTGATGGCCTCAACCTAGAATCTGTAGCACTACAGCATTCAGCCAGTTCTTTCACTTGATCTTAAAAAGATTCAGTAAGGAACAACTGTGTGTATATACCAACTTTTCCACCATCTCTAGTACCAAGAGACCTATACCAATGCCATCAATCATTAAAGTATGCAATTTCCCCAGAGACTACTTAGAGAAAATATTGAAGTTTCAACACTGTGGTTTGTAGAAGATTTGGGTCTACTATTTTACTGCTTTTCCCATCCATGACTGTAATGATTGTTTTTGCATCAATATGTTTTCAGTGTAAATGAACACTTATACTTCATGCCTCAGGCAGTTTAATTTCTCATTACCACATTAAATACTCAAGGCTGTTTTTCTGCCTCAGTTCCACAACATCTGTCAGCACTTCTCTAAAGAAGTTTGTCGGCTTTAGAAGTTAGTGTGTTATCAGGCTGAGTCACCATCAAGCTATAATTTAGAATGTGGCTCTAGCATTCCTGATAACACTTGCAAAATTGAATAAGCTTTTGTGGTTTTGTTTTGGTTTGTTTTGGTTGGGGTTTTGGGGGGTTGGTTTTTTTTTTGGGTTTTTTTTTTTTTTTTGGTGGGTTTTTTTTTTGTGGTTTTTTTTTTTTTTCCAGAAATCCCTTAAAACAGCATATGTGAGGTTTATGAAAAAAATCCGTAAAGAGTTCCTGCCTCAAAGAAAAAAAAGCATAATTAATAGTAGATAAATAACAGTATAAGCAATGATTAAGGATCACCCCCTTACTTGGTATGAACCACTTCAGCTTTGCTGATATCAGTGAAACTTTGCTCATTTATCTCATCAAGAATTTGATTTGAGTGATATATTAGAACTACCTGCTGTCATCCACCTCCTTCTATAAGATAAGTAGACTCCTCAGGACAAAAAGTTGGTTTTCAAGGAGCTGAGGTCTAATTGTAAAATCCATTTAACTCCATGTTTTCTTTAGTTGCCTACTATGTGAAGGTAGGATACAGAAAAGTGCACATGTCCCTGGAAATTGTACTCTTCTGAAAAGCTGAGGTAGCTGTCTAATGATTCCAGTGTGCAAAAGGAAAGTGGAGGATTTGATGTCTAAGTATCTGGATGGGGGATAAGAGAGCTTCAATTTCAGTCACAAGAGAAATGTACACAAGTGCATGTATGTTTAGTGGAAATCCAAGGAAACAATTCACCTTTCATTCTGTGATTTCTATCTGCTCTTACGCTTTTTTATTTCTTTGTCAATGTGCTTCTACATCAGTCCTTCCTCAGTTTGCATTGTGCATCTGTTTCTTCAAAGCCTCCATTTCAAAGTCTGTCAAGTTTCCTTATGATCTTATATTCATGTACCCAGTTTGTCACTGGAATCAATAACCAAGTCTCCAAAATAAGAGAAAAACACAGAAAAACTGTGTCTGATACTTTTGTGGATATTATTTTCTTTCAAGAGATGAAATTAAATTAGTTTAGTTCATTTCTGGAACAGCAGATGCCTGCCATTTGTGTGACCATCAATCCCTCAGTAGAGATCATTAGCGAAAGCTTCTCTTGGCTTTGCATATTGTTAGTGTAAAACAATGACTCTGTAGGCATATGAGTCATTATTTCACAGATGCTACTGTGATGATTTTTCTTCTCTTAGATTTCTACAGTTAACTATTCTGTAAAATAAAGCTTGAATCTAAAGACTGTTAATAAAAATATGTCAGGCTGTTAGTTAAGGTAAGGAATGTATGAATTAAATCAGTTCCACATGTTTCTCAGCTCTATTTAAATGGAACTGAAACACTTCTCAGCTTTGCTTCTTGCCAGGATGTTAATACTTTGAATCTTTGGGTTGTCCTCTGCCTGCAAAACCAACAAAGTGCACCCTTGAGGCTCTGTATAAAGAAGCTTTACCCAAGAGCAGGTAGAATGTTTCAGGGAGAGAATAGGAAAAATCAGAGACTGTGATTCTCTTTGTTTTAAGCTCATAGCTGCACCAGTGCACCTGGACAGTCTTTCTCAGGAAAGTCATTAGCACCACTCCTAGACTGATTAAATTAAGCAACTCCTTCGCTATCTAAAATAAATATATTTAGAGACGGAAGAAGTATGTAGTTAGTGTCCTTCTCAATTCTTTGGCTTATGAAGGCTGCAAAGAATTAAGGAAGGAACTTTGTCCTTTGAAATTCTGAAATAGCTAGTTATTCATTTCTGGACTGTAGCTAAAACTGAAAAACCAACAGGGAGACCTATGCTTTCTGGTTAGGATCAAAGATCAGTGTGCTTTGAGAGTCACAGAAGAGTTGTTTGATCAAACAGACTGCAACAATTTTTTATCCTATTTGATCAGGTGAGAGGGCAAAAATGGATCTTGGCATTTCTGGACCCATCTTATTTCCTTTAAATATTCCCAGCTGTTAGCTATTTGTTAGAGTGTCCACAAAAATATCAAACTTTAAATTGAAAAAAGAGCTATTTCCAGAAGCAAGACTGGAGATCCATGTACATAAATATTCTTACTATAAAACAGATTTTTAAGGTTAGCAGTATTCATTCAGCCAGGAGCATTGCAAAGAGACTTAGTATCCAGTAACAGCAACCAGTAAACCTGGCATTTGAAATACTAGGCACACATACAGAACTCACTTGAGAACAATCTTCATAGATAAATAGCCACAAAGTGTATGGCTCTGGCTAGTAAATAAATATGAAGACATTATGTTCCCTTTGAACAGATGAAGGCTTAAAGTGTTTAAAAATGGCTCACTGTGGACTACTAGCCTAGTTCTCTGTAGAAATAAATGTTCTCGTGAAGTTTGCAGCCCATGTTTGCAGACTGATGTGGTTTGGATAAAGCAGATGACAATAAAAATTACTAGAAACACATGCAAATGATAAACCTTTCTGAATCTTGCTTATCTCTCTATGCTAGCCATTTTCCTTCATTTACAGAAGTTTGTGATACTTTTTTCCCTCCTGAAACTGTCTGCTACTCAGTCATGCAGCTTAATTGCTTCCAGTCCTTTCATATGGTACAAGCAGATGGCGTTGGTTGCAAAGAAAATACCTCCTTGCATATGCCAAGGGCATTCTCCTAGCTCTCTGGATTGCCAGAAAAATGAGGTGTTCATATCTACACCACTGCACTTCTCTGCAACTCCATTTTCACCTTCTAACATAGAGATGCTTCACTTTCAAGGAGATGTCTGCTAAGTAGTTTCAAAGGAGAAACACACTATAACACTACTCTGTGCAATTTGCCGTATTATTTCCATGGAGGTGCTTGAAGATAAGGGGAAAAGGTGTGTGTCTATAGTAGCTCTGCTCCACTCTCTGGGTTTCTAGTGTCCCTCCTTCCTAACTAAGTGCCTTTTGAAGTGACACTCTGAAATAGAACAATCTCTTTTACTTTGTAAATACAAGGTGAGAAATCTCAAGATGTGTAAAACCTGAGATGCAGGGAAGACCTCAGAACAACTGCTAAAACTCCTAACAGTTGTATGCTCACATTAGTTTCATTACCTTTGTATTGTAGCAGCATAGGGATGTGCCTTTGACAGATTGTTGTTACGAGAATGGTGCCCATTAAATAAAATCATTCCCTGTCTATAGCCCAAGTAGTGATTAGTTCTCATGAGTAATATTCCATCATTGAGATTATCATAGTAGTGTGTTGGTGATAGCCTCGTCGTTCTCTGTTAGATACAGCTGATTTATGACTTTACAGATAAATGCAGATAAGGACTGAAAAGATATATTTGCTGTCCAGCTGCTTCAGGGAATTTAATGCTGAATGGACCTTCTGGTATACCTAGTGTCGTGCCTGTGAGAACAAGAAAACTGGGCTTGGTATGCCAGAAGGTGCCTTTTCCTGTTTGAGTTAATCTTTCCTCATCCTGGATGATCAGAGCTAGCCACAGAATTCAACATAAGTTTTTCTAAGTCCCTTTTCTAATGGTACCTTTGTACAAGACTTCCCTGGAAATGAATTGTCGTAGGGTGCTTTTTTAAGGTATTTTGGAGCTGAAAAGGCATAAAATTGTTCTAAGTAAGGGAAAACACTCTAACCAGTGCATGGTATTGTCCTTCCTTTCTCTTTATCGTATGATAATAAAGCTTGAATAAGAGTAACAGATGCTGTACTTTTTACCCATGTGACCTAAAGAATGGTTCCATGTAGATAAAAACGTGAACCATTTTGGGTAGTCTGAGACTAATATAAAAACAATTAATACCAGCTGTTAAATTTTTGCTGATTTGTGCCTCAGATGTGAAAACGTTAATGTCCCTACTTTGATTGTACAACATAACAGATCATATATAGCCTATATTAATAATTAATCTAAGCACTTATGTAATTACACCAGAAGCTTAAATTTCTTGTTTATGTGAGATGTAAAGCACAGAGGAATGGTTTGAATTTATGAATGCCGGGACAGATACTGTTTTGTACAGGAGCTGAAATTGGATTCTGTATACATTTATCATTTTATCTGGTTGCTTATGCTGCTATTGTCATCTACAGAGAAAATCCTTATCCTGCTATTGTCATCTACAGAGAAAATCCTTATCCTTCTTTCCTGTCTGAATACAGTCTGAGCATGTGAGTGTTGTTCAGGTTTCAAGTATGCAGCCAACAGAGCTGTTCTTATCCTTTCTACCCTGCCTCTTTGTAGTGTGGTTATAGTGTACCTGGAAGAAACTGGGCATAAAACCAAGTATTCTTTTTATAGATATTATTTCAACTGCCCCTTCACCGGTGTTCTGTCTTTTTATTAGAAACTACTCCTCTCTCTGCCTTCTAATCTGTAGGAGGTAGATGGTAATGGTACTTTATATCACCTTCTTTGGTGTTCAGTTACACATTTTCCAATCAGACTGCTTCAGACTGCCAATGTAGCACCTAGGTGCTCCAGGCTGCCAGCCATCATGTGGTCTGCCAGTCCAAGAGTGTACCACAAATCAGCAGCTTGTTGGCCAGAGGATTGTTCACATTTACAGTGATACTTGAAATATTGTTCAAGGAAGCACAGGGTTGGCATCAGCAACAGGAGTGTCTAGTAGAAACATATATCATATGCCTAGGATGCCATGGCAGAAGAAAAACAGGAACTGAAACAATTACACTGGGTGGCAAAGTTTACTAAACACAACCATAGCAGAGTCCCTGCTTTCACATTTCTGCTGTGTGGAGGCTGACAAAGTACATGCCAGTGTCCTAAGAGCTGAACTTACTGATCTATCTCCATGACACTGTTCTTCTACAGCTGAGAACAGACAACGAAGACGAGATCCCAAGGAGTGAGATTTCCCCTGGGAGAATGGAGGTGGCTGATCAGAAGGCTCCCCCAGCAAATATCCTGGGAAGAATTGGCAGGACTTCTTCACACACGGGTTGTCAGGCACTCATAAAAGTTGGAATGGAGGGGTGGGAGTTTTAAGACAGGACACCATCCACACCATGTTGGTTATTGTTATGACAGATGCCTATGTCCAAAGGCAAGATGGCCAATGAACTTCGCAGATATTTCATACTTCTCTGAGGTGTGCTGGGCTGCTCAAGGATTTATGTAGTGTTTCACTTTTCTCTTTTCATCTTCCTTCCAGAACTCTTTGTTGGTTTGTGTCTTTCTTCTTTCATTCCCCCTGTGGTGTCCTTTGTGGGTTGCCCACACTGAAGCAGATTATGGAGCTGAGGTCAGCAATGGAAACTCTGTTTATGAATCTAATCCTGCCACCACTTTTTCAGGGAGAAGAAATGTCATATTTACTTTAGACTTTCAAGAAAGTTTTAATAAAATAAAGCTTTCAGCAGTGATCTTACTCTGATATGTTCCACTGTTTTTCTTGTGGGCTGACACCTGCAGTTCCAAGACAGCTGAGTTTATAAACAAAAAAGGAAGAATACAAAAATGATGCAGCTTGTCAGCTGTGGCCTTGCAATACAAAAAATGAAGTGGGAGAAAACAAGCTTTTACTTTTTTTTTTCTTCAAGGAAGAAAGATAATGAGAAGGATGTCTTTTCAGACATTTAGGGATCTCAAAGGTGGCCATTGTACCTGGGGGCTTAAGCACATCTAATTAAAGAAGAGAAAGAAAAGAGCAGGAATGCATGCTACTGTTGTGAAAATACTAAAAAGGAATATTGAGCAAATACTCCAAATACTTGAGTTGCTTAAGCCCTTTTCTCCATCAGGCTCTGCAGAACACTTCTGGGACATGCCGACTGTCTGGTAGCTGAAATGATGAGTGTTTCTCAGGAGACAGACCCCTCAAAAACTTGCAAGAAAGAAAATGTTTGTTTTGCTTCTGGTCCTCTTGCACTTTTACCATGCCTAGGGTCCCAAAAAGAAGTTGGAAAGGGCAGAGAACCTGTATTCATCTGCTTTGAAATTGCTTTAAGACGTTGGGAACTGTTTGATTGTTTCTAATATGCATTTTCATTTTATTTATTGAACTTCCTGTGATGCTGCACAATTCTTTGGCTGTTTAACAAGGATAAGCAGCTAGCTCAGCTCACTTACACATGCATTTTTCTTCCCCAAACATAACTGTGAATTTAACAAAGTTTTGTTTGGCATTCACTGTTCTCCTTATTGTGCCTATGATTAGCATATATAGTTACTTGCAATGAAATAAATTACCACTACCACGCCAAAAGGTTTTATTAAAACATCAGAAAACAGTAATCAGTCTACGTAAGTCAATTAGATGGCAGTCCAAGAACGTAAACTAACAGTCACTGAGGTTGCCAGTGAGATTTGATATGGTAAGGAAATCAGCCTGCAACAATGTCATCAATAAAATTATTCAGGCACAATAATCCTTATAAAGACCAGTGCCTCTTTTATCACAAGATGATGAACTTAAACCCCCCACATACTACTGCAACCAGTTTAAAGCACTGTAACATATTAGTACAATGCGTTCCACAATAAAGCAGAACCTACACAGGAGAATAAGCACTTGAGTTTGACAGAAATCACCCATCAAATCACCACAACTATCCAGGATCTGGGTACAGGACACATTTTGAATTCTCATTTCCAGTATTGAAACAGCATTTGTGGTGCTGATAGGGAGGACATTAAGATGAATGTTTTTATTGTTTACACAAATTATCAAGAACATCCACAGGAGTCCAGAATTCAGCTCATTTGTTTGTGTTTAGTGTTATTCTCAGACTTCATATATAACACAGCAGCACATATCCATAAATGTGATGTTTGTAATAATTACATTAGCTCTGAAAGGTAGCTCCATCTTGCCTCCAGAATAAATGGTGAAATTGTTAAGAATGTAATTAAAGCATCCGTAGGGTTCCGTATTTTACATACTCTTTAAATAATGTTGAAAAGAATGGCAAGTGCTCCCCTAAAATATTTCCATAACTATTTAGTTAGAGAAAAATGCTTGCCATGTGATGTCCTGAGACTCCTAGCTTTACGATTTTTCCTAGTACTACCTAAACTGATAGATTGATCCTGTCTCTGGAATATCCTAGGTCCAGCACAGTCAAGGAGGTTTGTCCTTAGTGCTTTGCTGGAAACAAGATTTGTGCATTAGATTAGATACTAGTTAAAACTTCATTATGAGGGTGGTGAGACATTGGAATAGGTTGTCCAGAGCAGCTGTGGCTGCCCCATCCCTGGTGGTGTTCAAGGCCAGGTTAGATGGGGCTTTGAACAACCTGGTCTAGTGGAAAGTGTTCCTGCCCGTGGCAGGGGAGTTGACGCTAGATGATCTTTAAGGTCTTTTCCAAGCTTAATCATTCTAATGATATGATATGATATATGATATGATATGATATGATGTAATATGATTCATAAGCCATCAGTTGGTCAGAGCAGTCTGCAGTCTTCACTCTCTCAGCAGCTGTTTTCATATACATTTCTACATTTCATGTGCCACATCTGGCAGGTAAGTATCTTTTATAACGGTATCACAGACCTGCAGCACATTAAGCCATTGTTTGATATATAGTAATGAGACAGCCAGTTTCGTTAGGGACACTAGAGATATAAACTCCATCAGTTATGAAATGTAGAAAAAGCCGCATTACCATGAAAGTCTAGAACTTCCTGAGGTAGTTGGAGTCATCTCACGTCTAACAAATTATCTGATCCCATACTTTCTCTTTTTCCAAAAGTGGTGAACACTGGCCAACAAAAGAAAATTAACCTTTCTGCTAAATCTGTCTTTAAAATGTTTGAATAAGAAAAGAGACTATAGACTAGGCCAGGAGCACTGACACTGAGTCCTGTAAATCCTCTGCTTTCCAGACGGAAGATCTATCTGGAAGCACTTACTATTATTTGAGAAGAAAATGAAGAATACTCACAATATATGATTGCATAAAACCTACTTTTGTGAAAGGTGTTTATCTCACATGTATCTCTCTGGCATCTTGCTCCTGAGCTGAAAACACTGTGTAACCATACAACAGCCAGTTCCTATTCTGGTCTTCTAATTATATGAATTGCAGGACAAGGATTTGAGCAGGATGAATTACCAGTATCTGAATGATAAGTCCAACATCTGCCATCTAATTCATCTGGGTTAGATGATTTATTTTGTTTGTACTTCATTTGTGTTACACAACTTAAATGCCACTTTACTTCTAAATATCATATGCTCCACCTAGCCTCCATTTTGTTTAGAATGATATCTAATGAGATTACACCGGTTAGTTGTTTAAGAAATTAAAGCAAATCAAATCAGTCAATAAAATAAGGGTTTCACTGCCTTGCAGAATTCCTTTCTTTCATGAAAGAAAACTCTACTTTAATTTTTCCAGAAGCATCTTCTTTTTCTTCAGAAGGTCTTGTCTCCCAGGGCATCTCATACCACAAGGCACAGATTTTGGCTCTGCCTAGCAGCACCCTGTGAGATTTTATTTTTTTTCTTCTCTAGATATATAAGTGTTTTTAGCTGATGTTTTGCTCACTAAAATCTTTCTGAATATGGAGACTTTTTGATAATTTCATTTGACAGTAGCTTAAGCTAAATATTTTAAAATAAAGATGGCTTGTAAAACATGGAATATTCATTTCACAGACTATTCCTTTTCCTCTATTTTAACTTGAAGGTGAGATTGGGAAGCAAAAAAAATTATCTGGAATAAAAAATTATTAATAATATTATTTTCATCATAATCTGAATATTCCCATAATGCAATAGACCGTTTGTGCAGGTTTTCTCTGAAAGAAATTATTCTTTGAATTGCTTCTCTGATACTTTTGTGACATTTGTCTTTGATCTTCTATCTACAAGTGCCGTTTACACAAGTAACTTTCTAATATTTTTTTGAATCTTACTAAAGAGTCTCCTTCCTTAACATCCTGGGGCAGTGATTTCCATATGCATTATAGCTATCTTTCCAACACATTTCTTAGAGAATAAGAATATTTTGCATTTATGAACATGTAGTGGACTTCAGTATATAATATAGAAGAGGTTTTAGAGTTCAAAAGGCAGTAACACTGTGTGCTTCACCAAGTTGACCTCTGTATACAGGCTGTTAACATTCACACACAGTGTTTTTCATCTTGCTTTCTCTCCAGGAGTGTATCAGCAATTTTCCCTCTGCTTTTAATTGTAATTCATTATTCTTGCAACATTCCCTATGAAGGCAAATGTCAACTGGCAATTCTGTTGCTGCCAGTAAGCCAGCTTCTTGAGTTTTACAGTTTTTTCTGTTACTGATATTCCACTCCATCACATGTAACTGTTTACTCTTAATTACTCTGCCCTTAAATTGATATCATCTTGTTCATGATGTATCTTTCTGCTTTCTGAAGAGCACATAAATAATACCATTTAATGTGAACATACTTTTAACTCTTTCTTATACTTTTATTTTCCTTGAGTTTCCAGTAGCATTAGTGTTTTCTACCACTCAAGTTTTACATGGCATGAATTTTATTTAATGAGGCCCTAAGCAGTTGTTTTTTGCCATTACTCTGTATGCTGCAGTCTGCTAAAAGTCATATAAAATTTCACATGACTTCTGGGCTTGTTTTAAGGCCACCAAATAGAAAATGTTTATATCTTGCATCAGTACAATACTGTTAGCAAACAATAATGTTGGCTATTCTGTTGGGGATTATCGGAAGCATGTTTATTCCATATATGGCAAAAAAGACATGTAAATATATTATCTCTTTGTGCAGATATTTCTTCTCAATTTTCTCTGCAAATGAGGAAATCTATGTTTTCTATAAAATCAAGAGTTTACCAATTGCAGCTGGAAGAATTTGAACTAGGTGTGATATACTTGCCTTTCTTTCACAGACAGAAAACATGGTACTACACCCATTTCCTGAATATCTAACTTCCTTATGATTTCAGTTCAGCATACTGCTTTGATCTGTCTCATGTTTTCTCCAGATACACTGTAAGATACCTTGTACTATTAGAATATATGCATACATCTCACATGCAAATTCTTTCTTTTTACTGCTCTGTCACTAAACCAGTGTAGGGGCAGAGCTGTCTTTTCTGTGTTTATATGCCACTAAACACATTGTGAGCACTAAAAGAACAAGCCAGCACACGTATGCAGGACCCCCTTGTTAATGCAAATAAAGTT
>JBCJKH010022255.1:0-20207 GCA_039877255.1 Loriculus beryllinus
AAGATTTTGCCAGGCACAGAGGTGAGACTGACTGCTCTGTAGTTCCCTGGGTCATCCATTTTCCCCTTCTTGAAAATTGGGGTTATATTTCCCTTTTCCCAGTCATTGGGAACTTCACCTGACTGCCATGATTTTTCAAATATGATGGACAGTGGCTTTGCAACTTCATTCACCAGCTCCTTCAGGACTTATGGATTGATTTCATCAGGTCCCTTGGATTTGTGCATGTTCAGGTCCTTAAGATGGTCTCGAACCAGATCCTCCCTTACAGTGGGCCCAAGGTCTTCATTCTCACAGTCCCTGTGTCTGCCTTCCAAGACTTGAGTGGTGTGGCAGAGCCTTTGCCAGTGAAGATTGAGGCACAGAAGTCGTTAAGAACTTCAGCCTTCTCCAATAATATTTTATAATATTATTACTAGTCTTCGGAGTCTAAATATTTTTTAGTTCAAGATTCTGATATCAAAGGCATGGTACTTTATTGCATCTTCAAAAAATGATTAATTTGCTTCTCTTATTGCTATATTTATTTCCTAAAGGTTATGTTCCTTGACTGATAGTAAATGGTACATCATTTATGGTTTCAGAACAGGTGCTACTGGTTAGCTGAAGGCTACTTCTTGTGGCCTAAAACTTAATGGTGAAAGGAGAAAGAAATATAAGCATTTCTTGAGCAAATACTGTAGCTGCTGGTGTACACGTTACTATCAACTGTATCAAGTTCTTTAAGTTATATTCCTCTTGCACTTTGTCCCCCTCAAAATGATAATGCTAGACAAATTTTTTGTCTGGGCAGATGCTGAATTTTCAAACTGATCTTTAAGATCTTCCTCTTGCACCTTGAAAATCTTCATTTTGGTCTTGGTTGCACACAGATTAGAGATAAGCAATATTCTTGCTAGGTGTGCAATGTGCTTCTGCCGAACACTTTAATAAGCCTGCAGCTATGGCAAATCTTTCTTTTTTTCCTCTGTTTGAGCAGTTTTGTCTCTTTAGGTCCTTGTCCAAATAGAGTGCTCTCTAGTAATACTGATGCTCCAATTGCCACTTGAGCAACCTCTTCTGGGAATATGGTTGCGTGGCAATATTACAGTTTATCTTCGAAAGTGATGGTGTCCCTTATGCATTGCAAGCTCTTGTCCTGGTGTCAGTCCTCATTCCCTTCTCTACTCTTCTGAGCCGCTGTTATTTCTGATTATCTTGTTAAAATCTTTATAGGTGACCAACCTTATTATGTTTTCTTAATAATTTGTTGAGAGGGAAATGATGTTTTAAAGTAGTTTGTTTTATCTGGATGGTGTCTGATGCCTCCCTCTCCCACAGATGTCCCTGTGCTGCATTTGTACTTGCGCAGTTTGTTGTGCCCTGGTTTTATGTTACACCTCCTATTGCGTGTGAATAGCACTAATAGTTTTCTTCGGGCTTCTTTCTAAAGCCCTTTCTTTCTTAATCTTACCAGGGCTGATGATGTCACTCCCCTCTGTTCCTCTATTTTGGCATATACATTTTTCTTCCACAGCTGTTAGGACAAAGAATATTCTTTAGAGATGACATCTTTCGAACCAAACAGGAAAACAGTTGTTTGTCAACTCCTTGGCCAGTCTGAATAGCAGTGGTGGGTACAGTAATATTCAGTATGCAGCTGCTGAGGAAAAGTTTTTCTGCAGAAGTGTTTTCCTGAGAAACAAATGAATCAAAATAGTTCAAGCTCTGTGTTTCTCTGGACTTGTCACAAGAGATATGTGTTTTGTGGGGGGGTTCTTCACCTTTTTAACCAAAGCATATCAGAAAAATAGTTTAGATTTAGATTAGTTTAGTTTTAGATTGAAGACTGTTTATTTCCTTTAGGTGCTGTAAAGATCACCCCCATTAGCTCCTTGCATTGCGCTCATTTCTCTAGAGATTCCCGTTTAAAGTCTGTAGGTAACATTTCTTGCACTGTTCCGTGTGAAAGCAGAAGTAAATAAATTTCTTTCTTCTGATATGAAAAGTTGTCTTGATTCAGACTTCACAAAAATGCAGATTCACAAAGGGATCAGTGATACTGGGCAATGCTTTTCATTAACAAACTTCTCAAGACCTTGCCCTCAACAGCTCAGCTAAAATAGAAGTACTTCAGAGTAGCGACCAAAATGTCATACATTCTACCTTGAGTATCTCTTAAATGGCTTGATTAACCAGTTGCCCTTAAGTCACATACAGGCAGAATGTTAGATTAGACACAGGCTTTGGAGCTATTGGGTTAGCTCCCACCATCCTATTGGGAAACTTGGGTGACCCATTACATTTTGTCTTTCTTTGTCCTCTGTACTTATAAAGAACTTGGTACTCCCTCGTTGCCCCTAATATTTGCAACTGTGGGCAAAGAACACATCCCCTGCCAGTGCATGCAGCCTGCTGCAGGAGGGGAAGGGAGTCCTGGGACACTGTTGTCAGACTTCCCTTCTCTGTCCATACTGCCTGCCAGGGCAGAGGGCTCTCTCCAAACATGCAATGTTGTTTCCCTTCCTCGTGTCATACTTATTGTCAGCCTTGAAATGGGGGGTATGCTCACCCTACCCAAACGTCTGCAAATTTCTTGGTGATATTCTAATTATGATGAGAGCCCTTCTTTTCTTACAAGAGGTGACTTTCTATATCTGAGTGTGACACCAGGCTAGACCTTTTCAAACACATTTACAATCTTAAGCAGTTTATAATACAATAAACAGTAACTTCAATTATTGGTGCTAGCAGTGTCACAGTGCTGTGACAGAGCCCACAAAAGTGGGCAGCACAGGAGGGGGGAGGCACATGTGTGCCAGAGGACTAAGGGTCTACCAGAGTGAGATGGAGCACAATGAAGCTCCTCTGTGGCATGAATGTCTGGCTGTGGGCAGAGGGTGAGGCAATGTCCTCCCAGTGTGGCATGGCACAGCGGACGCTGTCCCCATAAATCCTGCATCACTATGGCCATGGAGTGGCAGTTTATGTCTTCTCCACGTCTGTGATCTGGGCACTGAAAGCCTTAGAAAAAAGATCTCTGTTTGCATCACATCTCCTGTGAGCAGAAGAGTCCGTCACATGTCTTATTTTAAATTGAGTACCTTTGCATATTTATGTTTTCCTTTGTTTTCCTACTATGAGCACATAAAGGCATTGGGAATGCCAAAGTAGAAGCTAATTACAAGATTGTTACTCCAGTCAGAACATCTTGCAAATAAATTAACAAACTTGTCTGCTATCCTCTGAGGCAGAGAGACTTCATTAATATCACCCTTCACAGATAGCTTGTGGTTGTTTTGACATGTCTTCCATATGCGAAATACAGCAATATGCTTGCAATCAATACACTTTCATTTAGTCAGGGAGAAATAGGATGAGAAAGGAGGAATAGTAGGTGAGATCCAGGTTAAAATCTTTAGGAGGATGAGTGATGTTTCCTTTGTAATGTGGGTCATCTCCATACCTCCAGTTCTTGACAAACAGTTGGGAAACCTTCCCTTTGCAGTCTCAGAGGCCTGGGAGCTTTCACAGCCTCAAGTGTGTGATGACTACCAGTCAGTGAATATAAAGAGATTTGAAAATGGTTTACATAAGTCCCTCTGAGAAAACTTAATGCTCCAAGGACCTCTTTAAGTCATCTTGGAGCTTTTCAAGGGCTTTGTACTAGCTATCTTTGCCATATCCTGTGAAGATGTCTCATTAGAATGGTGGTCGACGCATACTGCTTAATGAGGCAGCACATCAGGACCACATGAACCTCTTGGCTATTTTTATACCATGGAGACAGATCAGTCCCCTGAACAGCCCTATGTCATGGGGGAATCAAAAGTGGTTTAGAGCTTCCTGTACCAAAAGCATAAGAATGTTCCAAATGACTGAGAATTAGCTCTGTGGTTTCCGGATCTGCCTGTGCAGTCTGGTACTAGTCCCCAAGAATTTTCCAAAATTACCCTTGGAAAACAACTAGGAAAGGGTTATAAGGAGGCTGGTGCCAGGCCTTTAACTTTCTCAAAAGTCTTTCCGGGACAAAAAAAAAGCCCAAACTATTCAAAAATGCAGTCCTGCACGCAAATCTCCACAATCACCAATACATCATGTTAAACGTCTATATCATTCATTTAGCATCCAAAAATTCATCATACGCCTCCATCCCAGCCTCCAGGAGCATTCAGCCAAGTGACATGAGGATATTTTGTGTGTACAGTTGTGATCCTATTCCTTGACATCACTTGAAAACAATGAAAACCTTCATCCATACAAATACCATGTGAGAGCATGACCTCTCTTGGGGAGAAGTGCAGCGTGATCAGACTTAACTGCTGGAGAACTTGGATAAAGCAGATGTGGAAATCCTGGCCTGAAAACGACCTCAGGGGTTGTTAAGGTCAGGCCTGTACGCTTGCAGGAAGCCATGCCACAAATTTCATCCCAGCTCCATCTTAAAGCTAACTGGGAGGTTTGTACTTCCTCCATTCCGGTTTAAGTTTGACATTAAAATTATTGCTCGCATTCGCACCCACGTATCTTCATGCAATACTGGTAAATTCAAGATGAAGCAACATGTTATGACTCATTTATTCTTTCATACATAAGCTTCAAATTTCTGTACATGCAAATGGCAGATAGATGCCCAACAAAAGTATAATATAAAATGCAGTGTTGAAATACAATGTATCTGGCTTTGGGGCTTCCAAACCATTCCCATGCAGGGTGAATTTGTATGATTTAAAAAATGAATGAAGGTACCAACTACTTAGCCTGCCTTTGTTTTATGCTTAAAATGCTCTGCCCTCCTCGGGTGTCATGTGCATGTTGCCAGAAAGCTTTCCAGAGAACAGCAGGCAAAATCTGCTTCAGATCTCAGGGTCCCGGCTACCTTCCAATAAAGAATGGGAGTAGGGGCATACACTGAATATGTGTATGCACACAAGTTTAGATCGCAGAAGGAAGAATGAACAGCATGTGTAGATTCGGAGCATGTACAGCAGCCCAGCTTAGAAATGGAGTCAGTTTCTGGGTTTATTGCACGTAACAGCATCAATACCCAACCTTAATTCTGCCTTCACTACTTCTTACGTCACATTACAAAGGCCAGTGTAAGCCATAATTTACAAAAGCATTTGAAAGAAAGCCCCTTTTGAGAAAAAATTACAGTCTGAAACACTGATTTCTAAACTTCTCCTTGTGACCTTGTTTTCTCATGGCCTCAAGTGGCAGTGTCACTGGCATGAGTGCTTCCAAGTCCATTCCCTCCCAAAGAGAGGGAACCATTGACCTAGAAATACCGTCTGGCCAGCAGCTCTGAGGCAACCCCTTTGCTTATTATTTATTTGTATCCCAGGGAGGCCTGGAGGGATGCTGGAGGATTAGGTACCAGCAGGGTGCCTGGCAGTCGATGACAAAGTGAGAGGGATGTGGCACACTGGCTGCAACAGACTAGCTGGCTCAAAATCACGAGGCTTGGGGTAGAAGTACTGCAGGAGACTGTTTGAGGGAATATCAGAGAGGGCAATGCTGGTTGCTGATGGGATTGTTGTGAAGACTTCCTTTCACAGAAGATGTATAGCAGGGCAGGAAGCACTTATGTATTTACTAGAAAATCTTTGCAAATATTGTGCAATACTGGGGGAACTATGCTACGACAGGTATTCCTCCAAATGATCAACATATTACAGTCTGCTTACTTTGTGCAAAGCCTGGAAAAAGATTGGTCTACTTTTCTTTTGCTCCTCTCTGCATTTTAATGTCAATTACAAAGAAGTGTCAGGAAGGTGATGGACATGACCACAGACATTTTGATAGAAATTAATCTTAGTACTACACAGAAAACACTCCCAGTACTCATAGTTCCAGATTGCTTCTTCCCCAAATTTGCCCTAGCACACTGCAGAATTTATATAACAAATGCTGTTTTAAATAAAAATTATTAGACTGAAAGAAAACCTTATAATATTTTCAAATTAATTTTTCTTGGGCAGAGAGAAACTCATAGCAATAAGATTAATGTTGGAAACAGTCTGGACTTACAGTGTCTGGTGTATAAAAATTGGAAATGGACACTCAAGTAGAGGTAGGAAACTCAGGAAATGGAATGCTGAAAAAGCCGTGGGAGAAATAGCACTCAGGTAAAGGTTGAATGGGATCTGAAACTGTAATGTGAAGTAGCTTTGAAAAGCTGACCGTAAGTTTCAGTTACAAATGTAAAGCCTAAGAGGTCTAACAGCCTACTGCATGTCAGAAGGAAAAAAATCATTTTGACCAGTGCTGCCACTGGAGATGAAAAGAAATTCTCTGGCTACCCTTAGCTGGGGGAAATAGGCAAAAAAAGGAAGACTACTTAGGGGTAAGAAAGATGAAAGCTACAAAACAAATATATAAAGCTAGGTGTCACGGAGAATGTTTTGAGAGAAATCTCTACTGGGTTGAGGTGATCTTTGTGGAAACCGATTAGACATTAGGTGGCTTCGGGAGAGGTGATGGGCTGTCTCTTACTGTGTGATATCTGACCACAATGAAACATGGGAGAACATATAAGAAGTTGGCATGGAGATGGGCCAGGACTGTGACATAGGCTGAGCTGGTGTCACACCTGTGCACCACAAAAATACCTTCCCCTATCATGTTCCTGCTTGGTGTGCCATTTGACACACACAAAAAAAAAAAAGAAAGGAATTATGAAAATGGAGTAAATGGGGTAAAATAATCCCAGAAGGGCATGAAATACTGGAAATAAGGCTGAATAAGGAGAAACAGCTGACAAAATATATTGTTGACCACTGTGACAAAAAAATTCCCTGGACAGGATATGCCACATGAAGATGTGCAAAATCATCAGGAACCATGATTCCGATAAAGGAAAGAAAACAGGAAACATGTCACGAATCATCAGCAAGCAGGCCCTGGACAGATTACATGGCTTGATCCTGAATGAAATTAATAATTTACCAGGTTTGGGAAGAAGATATTTAAATAGCATCATAACATTGTGACACAAGCTTAGAGAAGACAGGCTGAAAATTCAGGCTTATCACGTCTGCTCAGCAGTAACATGTGAGAGAGAGAAGTTAGCGCTGCCGGAGTGTGGGATGCCTCATTAAATAAAGAGTCCCAGACACTAATTAAGAGTATACAGAAACAGATACAAAATGTGAGCATGCTTGGAGACTTAGGAAGCCTCAGGATAAGTTGCTTGGCACATGGTTAGCAGTGACAAACTCTCCACAGGCAGCTATTTCATCAGCATCACACCTGTAATCCTCAACTAATTACACACTGGTTTACATCTCTGATTTGTATTGAAGTGACCTGTGTTCACTTATTACTGGCACTGTTTAGCAGAACTCGAATGTGGGAGATAAAGGCAGCATCGGGCTCTTGATCAAGATGAGCCAACTCAGTAGTACTCCCTGCACAAAAAAACCAAAAGGGAAAAAAAGGAGAGCGGGGTGTGTGGTTGGCAAGAGGACCAGTGTGTCAGGAATGCCACAGGCTGACATAATTTTCCAGTTGCAATTAAGCTAACTGAAACTAATGAAAGTGAACTGGTGTTTGAAAATAAAGAGTCCCTCACCTCTGCCTCTCCAAACATCTGAAGATCTCTCAATTTTCATCTATAGCTGAACAGTCTTTATTCAGTGATTCTTTACTCTTGATGAAGTACAGTATAATTCAGTTAGCTGTTGTTTTTCATTAAGAGTCACCTTATAATAAGGCAGTGAACAAACCCTGCCTTACCTGCTAGCGAGCTCTTTCCTTTATTATAGCAGTGACCTCTAGTGTACAGCTCTCAATATCCAGACCTGGCATGCCCAGTTTACAGAGCAAGGCCATGTTCCATCTTATGGGAAGGAAGTAGCCTTACAAAATGACCTTTATGTTTATCTTGGATTCCTTTCAAAGAAAATAAAAAATGCTCCCTTGAGACTTTGATAGTCAATAGGAGAGCATCAGCAGTGTCTTGGACCTGTGGCCAATAGTCTTTGTGCTGTTCTAAAGCATTTTCATTTTGATGGGGCACAGGGAGGAGTTTTGCAGCCTGTAGCACTGCCTGCGCTGTCATTTTATATTTTGACAAGGTTTATTATCTTCACATGAATAAATCTTTGTTAGAAAGCTGAATGTCAGGTACATTTTAGTTCAGGACATACTAATCTAGTGCCTAGTAGGTAAAGTCAGCTGGGATTTCTTGAAATGAAAAGTGCTAATTACTTGTAAGATGAGCTATGATTAATTTGTTTCTGTGGTAGAAATTCCAGGAGAATCACTAGGAGACACAGTAACAATCCTTTTGTAGCTCTGAGCTCTCTTTGATAGAGGCCAATACAGGACATTTCACCACTTGTATTCCTGTAGGAATATTGTGGTTTCATCATGTGATGCTTCTTCTTGATACTACTTTCCAAGTCAGTGAGGGTGGAGATTGTCCTATCCTACAGTAGCTGCCTGAAAGGAGGCATCACACACAGTAGCTGCCTGAAGGGAGGCTAGTTACCTGCCAGTGCAGAGGGGTAGTTCAGAGATGTGGCCCTGAGGTCTCCTTCCATGGATCACTGCCGGCTCCCAGAGAACAGCATCTTTACCCCTCTACCTAGATCACACAGAATACCTGTAGCCACCGTATTGTTATCTCCCCTGCTGGCAGAACTGGATGGTGCTTGGAGAGGAGCTTGCCAATGGCAAGTGATAGGCATCAGGGATCTCTCCAGGCGTCTCTCTTAGCCATAGCAGAGATGGAATACAGGGCTTTGGCCATGGGAGTAGGTGTGTAGCCGTGTGGCTTTCATGCCCACAAAGCCAGCCAAGGATTTGCCCCTGAAAGGGGGGTCCCATCATCAAGGTGTGATGGTATATCACAACTTCTGGTGATCCAGCAGGATACCTCTGGCCTCCTACATCTAAAGTTCCCTGATTGCATTTCATATTCAAGGGCTGCTGATAATTACTACTACTAATTTAGCTTAATGACATAAATGACCATGTCAGGAAAAATAACTTCTTCTAAAAAAGAATTATTGTAGTACAGTCTGCCCATGTTAACAGGTATTCCCATTCAGTAGTCACACACGTTTCAACATACTTGGTAAAAAGAAACCATATTCCAAATGAGGAGGTGAATGGTGGCTGGTTGGGTCTATGCACTGTTATAAATAAGCTAACCTTGCTTGTAAGTTGCTTTCTGGTTGGTGAAGTTACAGAAATTCATGGAGCAAAGGGTCAGGAGCTTGCAGGAAAGTGAAGAAAACACATTTCAATACAGTTGGCTTCCTGCTGCAAAACATCCAGCCTTACAGCTGAAGTGTTCCAAAAATAGACAAGCTTGCTCATTAGCCTTATGAGCGTTTAAATAGGAGAGGGATCGTTACCCAAATTATATCCCTTAAAAGGGACTTTCACACTGGGGTAAACTTAAAAAAGAACATTTACGCAAAAAGCAATTTTCTTTGCCTGCAATCTTCTGTATTCCCCTAACTCTCATTGGAATAAAAAACTTCCTCTCTCTCCAGCCTGATTCTCTTGTTTTTTCTTAATCCAGCTGTGAAATCATGAAGCTCAGTGTTTATGACAATAGTTTGCTACCATGGAAACAGTTATGTCGTCATAAATTTAGCCTTATGATATGACCTCCCTGGCTGCAGGAGCAAGTCAAAGAGGAATGATGTTAGAAATGAGATCTTGTTTAACCAGAAATGTCTATTTTAAATCCTTTTGCATAACACACTCAGCAGCTCTGTAATGAGGGGACCTTTGATACGAACTGTGTACCTAATTACATGCTGCTTTATTATGCCATTTGAATTACATTGAATGTCACCTTAAGTGTGAGCTCTCTTTTATTGTCAAGCATTTTGAATTCCCAGCATCCTAACACAGCACTGTGATGATTTCTACAACTTCAGATCATTGCCCTTCTGTGCAGTTTACTGTGCCTTGTGGTTTTGTTTTCTTCTTTTCAAACTGAACAAAATTTTTCAAAAAGGAAAAGAAAAATCTATCATTGTGCAGATGTTGGAGTGAATCCATTTGGGTTCTGGGAGATCTGCTGCCACACTATACATGCAGTCCTCTCATTATCACTGTACAGATGAAGGGTCTTTTATGCATTGGTACAGCCAGACATTTAAGATCTGATGAGTGTTTGTCATGCCTTGCCACAGTATCCTCTGCCTCTAAGTGAGATAACCTACACATGTACACATGTGCACATCTGGTTTCTAATATGCAAGGTGCTATCTAAATATGAAATCTAAACAGAAAGATGAAAGACAAGAGCAGTATGACCCTCACTATAGAGAAGCAGGCATAGAATTTGGCAGCCAAAGCCGTATACAACCTAGTCCTCCTGTGTCCTTGCTCACTGAGCCTGTAAGATGTTTCCCTGCAGACCTTTTGCTTTGCAATGAATGAACCCATCTGCTTTTGTCATGCAAGCCCAGCAGCTTCAGGGAGCTGCAGAGCACTGAGGGGCTCCAAGGGGCTTCCTGCTCCCCAGCCTTTGCAAAAGGGAGCTGTGGGAGGAGGCTACTGCATAGCATAACCTTCCCCTGAATAATTTTAAAGAAATTTACATAAAATCCACATTACAACATTTTGTTTTTGGGAAAAAATAAGCCTTGAAGTTAGGAAAAGGATTAAAATTTCTCCTCAGCATTTTTAAACAGCAATCCACCGTTTCTGCAAGAAACAGGTTTTAGCTCCAACAGCAGGCAGAGGGGACAACTGAAGGTGTCATACTGTCAGAAAGTCCCTCTGCACCTCTTTGTGCTGGCTGAACTGCTTTGGATCTCTACTTGAAAGAAATTCGCATTATTTTCAGTATAATATTTGTGATAGAAACCAAAGATTAAATTAAAGCTTGTGTAATCAAGATGAATAACGTTTTAAAATGGCTGTCAGAAATAAGTAAATCTCACTGAAGATAGCTGAGTTAAAAACCCTGGTTAAAATAATTACGCTGAATGTTATGTGCGAAGTGTTATCAGAGGGGCAATGGGGCTAGGCTCCAGTGGGTGGAAGGGGAAGGAAGCTTGGAGTGCCTGGCTAACACCAGCTGGTGACAGGCTCCCTGTGGCTGCAGGAGCTGGTGGGGCTGCACTACTGTGTGTAATCAGCATGGATGTTATCTGCCCATGCTAGATTCAACCTCTAGCACCAACCTGCCTGGACTACACAGTGCGTCCCCATCTATTTCCACCAATTATGGCAATTCTGCACATTTTCTTAAAAATACATATAGTTTTATCTGTGATTTCCCCTGCTCATTATTTTGTCCTCAATGAATGGATAGGGCAGTGGTTTGTACAATTGTAAAAATACTCTTGCTGACCTCTTTGGACATCGTCCTACCCCTCTATAATATTCTTAGTTTCACCTTTTCCAATTTCAGACTTAAAAAACCTTTTCATTTCTTTTTTCAATTTCCTCCAGCATTTTTCTTGTCAGTTCTGCCAGAAGGATGCCCCTAGATGAATGCTGTGTTCACACCAAGACCTACCGGTGCCAGTCTAGCTCAGGAAAAGCTCCAACTTGGTTTCACTTCAACAATGTTCTTGCTTGGAATGCACTTGCCTTTGTGTCAATCTATCCTGTACATCCCAAGATACATTTTCCTTTTAGGCTGTGCTGTGCAAAAGCAACATTTTTACTTTCTGTGTTAAGGCATCTGATGTTTCCCTTAGATAGGAAGCATTTCACATTTGTCTTTCTAAATCTTAGTTTGGATGCACTCTATTTCTGAAATTTTCATGCTGTAATTCCTCCAAATCACTACTCAATTTTCTATCACCAAGAGACTCCACTGTATACATTTTCACATCCTACTTTCAGATTGTATGAAGGATTGAGTAGAGATGAACTTGAGGTCTTTATAAGATCCTTGTAGGCCGATCTCATTATCTTCATTCATTGCAATACTATTTTGACTTCAAAAATTGCCCTGTCTGATGATTGCAGCGGAATGTTTATCTCAAGAAAAGCTCTTAGCCCTACATAGTCTTCATGTGTCAGACTGTCCCAGCGTTCTGTGCTTAAGTATTACAGTCACTAGAGTATTCCCACACCCCTCCTTCAGCCTCACACCCACTTTGGGGTGGCTTGTCAGCTGCTGGGGCCTCCTTTTAACATGCTGCTTTTTTCCCCTCCAGTGCTAAGCAAAACATGAAGGGCTCCGACCTTTTGGTTGCTGGCTGTGGCTTGCAAAATGCAGATGTACAGTAAGTGACAAGTCTTGCAATGTGTGTTGAAAGGAAGCAGTGGTGGGAAGCATTTCAGTTTAAGAAGAAATAACGGGGGTGTGGTCCATTACGGAAAGAAAATGGGTTAGAAAATGAAATTGGAAGTGAAAACCTGTTTTTAACAAGGATCTGAAAACTTGGCTGTGGCCAGGCCCTCTCTGAAATGACTTAGAGCCTTAACTACTTCCTGGGGCTTGCATTTTCCATAAGGGAGAACATCTGATAGCAGAGCAAGAGGTTTTCTGTACACACAGAGAAAGCATTATTGTTGTTATGGGGGCAAACAGAGGACACTTGCTACTCTGTACATAGCACAGATGCCTGGCTATTCTCCACGCCATGCAAGATCTTTTGGGCATGCAGGGAAAACGAGAACTCAAATGGTGAGAGATGCAGCACAGAAGAGAGCATCTCACCCGGGCAGACATTGCGTTTGATGAAGAACTGCCAGGAGAGATATGCATAAAGAGGCAATGCATGTAGTTCTTATATACACTGAGTTTATCACAAAAATATGCATTTTTGGTTCTACAATCAGGATTCTCTGTGCTTGTTTTTTAGGTTGAATTGTTCACTCTGAAAATAGAGTAAAAGAGAAAGCCAGCTTACTGTTGAGCATTTTGAGCCTGGGAGATGAGTTGGACAGGAGTTGAGTGAAACTTGTACCATGGTGGCCAGAAAACATAACCACAGAGAACAATGATACCGCTATGCCTCCTGGCGCTCTGCTTCACCACTAGCAAGCTAAACTTTTGAAGTATGTCACTAGTTCAGCCTCCTTGATGTGGAGAGAGCCTGTCCTACAATAAACTGAAGGACTTCAGACTGGCAGGCTCATTTTTATACCAAGTCCTGATCATGTTTAGCTACGTATTTCCCTGCTCCCGCTCCTGACCTTTGGATAAGTAATGTAAACAAATGCATTTCACCACTTTCTAGTTAATGAAATTTGAATTGCATAAGTAGCAGTATCTGTGCAGAGCCTCTGCTTTCTGTCTGTAGTCTTTCTTGAAGAGTATAAGTTAAGATGCTCATAGAGGTGACTGCAATGAAATAACTTTGTGTATGGGTTGAAAAAAATCTTGATGCTAATCTATCTAATCAGCCATCTGTCAGTAAGACAGATGTTAAAACAGGTGGTTGTTTCTGAGGTAGATGTTCTTGGTGGGCAGTTTGACAGACATTTTCACTTACCAGAAATCAGTGAGAAGTTGATAGACAAGATTTTCTGGTCTCTAATGCAGCCTTGGTTGTTACCCTCCCAGAAAATGATCTCAGTTCTTTAAGGAAATCTGTAATTCTCTGTAACAAAGAGTTATCAACAAGTTATATGAAGTCACAAGCGGCCAGTTGAATAATTTACTTATTAACATAGTTTGTTAATAAACATTTTAAGATCTTGGTGGTCAGTGGTAGACTAAGATACTGCAACAGGTTGGAAAAGCAGCAGCAAAAAGCAAATTTATGACTAAGGAGATGTAAACCTGAGGAAATAGATTATCATGTGGTTAGGCTTTGTCTTTGGGTGAGGTGTGACTGATTTCATGTGTCTAACTTCTCGCACCCCACTAAGTTCACAGCCCAAATATTCCAGCATATGAAAAAAAAAAAAAAAGAATAAAAAAAAATCAAAACCAAACCAACAAACCAGACAGCATAGGATTTACACACTTAAACCCATGACATTTCAAATGGCTATTCTGACCCGGCCTTGGTGAGGATGCTCACAAGAGGGAGATCGGCACCATGCTAAAAAGCAGATCTCTGTGCAGCTCCAGGGTGAGATCACTAAGAGAGGGACTGGGGAGCACCTGTGCTGTTTGCATTGGACCCCACAACGCTGGTGCCTACTGCTGCCCTAGGCACCCCATGTTCCGCTTCCAGCTGAAGGGCAGAAGTAGACACTTCTTGTATGTGAGGCATCTGGCTTGCTTAGACTACTACCCAAAAGGTACTTATTTTCTCCTGAGGACAAAGAGGGTAGATATCCTAGATGTGTTTTTGGAGCAGACATCTGCCTTGTTTGCAAATAAAAACCTGTAGACAGTTGCTTCTGATCCAATAAACTATACCCCCAAGCCTTCCCGGTGAAGTAGAGCCCTAGCAGGCAGCAGCTGGTGGTCACTGCAACGTATGTTGATAAAACCCCACGGCAGGGACAGAGGGAAGCGTTCAGCAGCAGCTGCTGCTGTGGGTCACTGCTGCCACACAGACACCAGCAGAGCATTTAGCTACAAACCATCTCCCCCCATTACCAGACACTTAGCAGCTTGGCATTATTGCTGAGAGCATCACTGAGTCTTTGCTCTCAGGACTCTGGGCAGTGGCTGGTTGCACTCAGCTGTGTGCTGGCAAGCTGGCTGTGGGGAGCTGCTTGGCAAAAGCCGTGCCTGCAACAGCCCATGCTGCTCCCAAGCAACAGGTGATCCTTTGAAATGCACCAAACCTCACCCTGCTGTGCTTTGGAGGGCCATTTCCAATGAAGCACAGCCATCAAGCTCTCTTTCTGCCTGGCATGAGTGACCTGTCTGCCGGCACCACAGGTACCTGAGCCCAGGTAATGGGTTCCTAGCACTGCTGATGCCTCTGTGAGAGGAGCCTAGCCTCTTGAAGGGACATTTTCAAGAGCTTCTTTAAGCAGTCTCCTCGTAGTGCTGTGAAGGACAGATGATGGCATCCCTGGGGCTAGGCTCTAGCTTCCCCCTCCACAGACTGAGTGCACAGAGGGACTGGTTGCAGGTGGTGGTTGCTGCTGGTGCCATCCTCAGGGGTCCTGGGTTGCTCTCACCAGCCCTGGAGAGGCGGGATTTGGGCAGCCCTGAAATCATTTGCTTTTTTATGCTGAGGGTGACTGGATGGTCTGGTTTGCCCTGCATTAAGGGAAACACAAAAGTGGTCTGAAAGCTGGGCGAGCAGGATGGCCAGATGAGAGCAGCATCATCCAGTTTTCACAGAGGCTATTGCATACAAGATTTTCAGTTTGGACAGGAAAACTTCATGTAGCAGAAGTGCAACCTTCCTGACAGCCATTAGCACTTCCTGCCTCTGGACAGGCACTGAGTTTGGCCTTGGGGCTGTAGAAGGAGACCCTAGCAACCAACTAGTGTAGTTATTGTGTACATTTGTGATAGCATTCTCTTCTTTTCATTTTGTTTCTTTTTTTTGTTTGTTTGTTTTTATTTCTTTTTTTAATTTATTTTCTTTGTTCACCTGAACAATATGTACTAACAGGTTAGATCTATTGTGCAACACATTCATAGTTGTGCTGCGTATATGTATGCACATGGAAATCTTCTGTTTCTGGTACAGTTGCCTTAGTTTTGAAACACATCTTTTACTGCTAACAGATAGTTTTTAGCTGCGCATGAAAGCAGTGACACTGAAACCTTTCTTTCCCTCTACATACACTTAATCTGACAAGAGGCTGAACAGCAGAAGCATCTGCATTGCTGGCAATCCAAGGTAAATTCAAGCAGGAGAAGGAGCCTCAAGTTGAAGTGCATTTCTTATCTCCACATCCCTGTGACTCAGGTTTCCATAATGCTTAAATGTTTGATATCAGTCACGTTCAGGAGGGAAGCATTGCCCTTTTGGCTGCTGCTTTATAAACTGTCCTGTGTTTGGGAAGGAATGTGCTGTTGCTAGGGTGATACTAAAGGCAATGTACACATACTGTGGTGGCCCTGAGTGATAGATGCCTCTCAGGTGAGTGCTATTGCAGCAGTCCTTATTTATTTTACCTTAATCTTCTTTATGAGGGGAGAATAATGTCCTTGTTTGTCAGCTGCTGGCTGTAAAATGGAGCTGTTGTAGTCTTTAACCTTTTAGCAGGGTTCATTTCTGGGGCAATATCAGTATGTGTGCATGCACTCTGTGCACAGTGCTCCTTACAACTCTCCCAGCAGAGCCTTGCAGATAGTACTCCAATATTGCTCATTTTTTATAAAGACAAAAGCTGTGACTGGGGAAACTGTCACTGCACCATCAGGAGAACTTCAGCGGAAAAATACCAGGGCATCTAAAATCCATTAAGGTGGGTAGCTATCAAGCATTATGCTGGAGAAATGCAATATCCTCCAGTCTCCAAGGAAAGGTTTACTCTCAAAGGCATTTTTCCTAAGCAAATATTCAGTTTAGCCATCAGGGAATTACTTTAAGTTCACATATGGGCACCAGTGGGGACAGACACTGCAGCTACGGTAAGGGGGTTCTGCCTCGGTTTCTACAAAACACAAGCTAGCAAAGGGAGCTGTGGTCACTCAGGGCCTGCACCTCCCAGGCTTCAGGTCCTTGGGGTCAACGTGGTTTGTAGACTGGTCGTACGCAGCTTTCCAGTCAGCCTGCAGTGTTAGTAGTGCACTGGAGGTAGGGAATGTTGGGAGGATTCGGCTCATCAGAAATAGTTTCTTGAGGGGAAGGGAGAAGATGGAGATGGGCTGTAAAACTTCGTTGTCTAAAATTGGATTTTCCCTTAGGTCTAACTAAAAATAAATTAGCTAATAGTATATTCAATTAATTTTGCCAAATCTGAGCAATTCTTTTAATTAGAAGGGAAGAACTTAATCTCACAGAAAACAGACAATTTCAAAAGGCTGGCACAAGAGTATGCCACCAGAGTATGTCCATATGAATTGCTGTGAGATGCAGAACACACAGACTTACACAGAAAATATAATTACATGCAAGTAGCAGAGACAGCAGTGCAGTGTGAGCTATTTAACCTTGAGGAAGTGGCACGGGTTGTGGGGAGGACAGGTATTGTGGAGCTTTTCCTTTCTTTTAGTGAAAGAGATTGGCAAGCTAGAATATTATGATAAAATCAGAATTTCATTTTATTGCTAAGACTAGGCACATTAATCGAGTGTCCTTACACATGTGCTGGTGAATGGAAGAGGAATTGCAGCTTTCATGGTCATGTTTCTGAAAAGCATATTTGTCTGTTGCTTATCAAACGCAAGAAGTTTACTGATTAAACTGGGGGAGAGCAGAAAGGGAGGGACCTGGTGTGAGCATGGCTTATTGAAGTTACAGGGGCAATGGCAGTAGTGGCAGTTGGAGACGTCAGGGCATGTAAAGGCAATTTCATGAAAGTTTTTACCTATTTTACAAACCCATTTTTCCTATACTATGCATTTATTTCCACTTTCTGTCTGTCCAGTTGCACAATAAAACAAGGCAACTTAGTATTTACTCTACTTCTATGAAGACAGGAGTCAAAGTTTCCCAATTGAATCCTGCTGGATAGACAGAAAATTGCCTCATTGTGAATATTCCCTGATATAGTCAAATTCTGAAATGCTAAGTGTATAAATACCTGAAGTACTTCAGATACCACACTAATGGGAAGGAGAGGAGGAAAGGAGGAAAGGAGGAAAGGAATCCAGCACTTGGATCTTCAGGAGTTTTCATAAAACCAGAGAGCATTTCTGAGGATTTTGAAACCGTCTTTCCCCACAGGCTTGTATGAAAAATCATGTGTGATGCCAAGTCCAGAAAATTATCAGGAGTCTTGTGATCCTTGGTGGTTTTTTCTTAATGTCTGGGTTTGTGTGACTAAATAATTCCTTGACAAGCTTGGCTTTCATTTTTGGAAAAAGTCTGTAGCCCTTTGGCTGCAGAGCCGACCTCAGGGACCAGAAGTCTGGAGACTGAGTAAACAGAAAAATAATAAAACATGTTCACTGTTTTAAAATCTTGTGTTTCTCAAGACAACTTCATGAGTTTTGAGGTTTCTGGCATGATTGCTGAGGGTGTTAATTTGGCAGTATTGATCCGAATTTAGGAGGGTGCTGCACTTCCTTCCCTGCCTGCCAATGTGGGACTGCTCTTTCGGCTGGGGACAAATTATGGAGGTGGTACTCCAAGGAATCGTGGCCCTGTGGCCTAAACCTGTAGCCTTTCCAGGCAGATTGTGGAATTTTGTTGTCCTTTGGTGACAGAGAGCTAGTGTGCTGCTACCCCAGATGAAAAGGTGGGTCAGGGCATCTAACCTGGCTGCCCCTTCATTTTGAGCACGGGTCATCTCTTGGCCCAGTGTTATCATGGACTGAATTATGGTGAGTTTTTCAAATGTAAATTTATATATATTTTTTTTTTTTCTGTATATTTTCCTGCAACGTTTTGCTGTTTGGTGTGATTTCTGACATGCAGACACCCTTGCTGTCTGGCCCTTGGGGATAAGACTGACAGAGAGCTGTCCCTAAAACACCTTTAGAGATAACTAGGAACCAACGCTGGAGCTGCTTTCAGGTCCAAGAGAAATCTGGGGGGTTGGGTTTTCCTGGGACTTCACCAAGCACTGGTGTCAGGCATGGAGGAGAGCCCTGTTTGCTCTGCCTGGCACAGGAGGGGGTAACACTGCTGGCAGTAGAGGTCTGATAAAGCCAGAGCATGGTCTTTACCTGCACCACCAAGTTTGAACATATACTAGATAAAAGAAGTTGTATCACTGGGGCTTTTCAGTATTTATAGGATCTGATATAAGAATAAGGGCAGAGGGAGAAAAGGAAGAAAGTATGGCTAGGTATTGTACGCATACCAGAAATATCTCCTAAGACTGGTGGGTTTTTTTAAAACCAGTGATGGTCACAGTATAGATATCTCTGTAGCTTCAGTGACACTTTACAGCTGCATTTAAATTATATGCATTTCTATTCTTAGCCAAATTAACAGATTGTTGTCTATACCTTTTCCCAGATTGCTGTGGTCAGATGAACAGCCTGTTTTACTAACCTATTTCCACTCTGAAAAGCATCCATTCATTACTAATATTTCTTATCTCCCAACAGATTTGGAGCCTACACCTTCTTCTTTCCTTACTCAGCTTCTGAAAATGTCTCTGGGGCAAATATCATAATAATTCCCTGCTTCCCTCTGACAGTACAAAGCAGGCTGATAAATCAAGGGCAGCATGTACTTCTCTTATATAAATCGTGCAGTTGCTTGCTTCCCACTGGCTGCCTGAGGCCCTGGCTTATGTCACAGGCATCCTCTGCATGGCCACCCCACCCCGTCCTGCCTGTCCCAGACTCTGCTCTCTTCTGTCACTACAGCTTTGCCTTTTCGCAATGTGAGACACAGCTATAGGCTGGCTGGAGACAGGCACAGAAAGGACAACCCATCATACAGTGGTAATAGTCTTTGTGCTGTTACACTCCTACCAGTTACCCTTCAAAAAAGCACTTTTCCACCCTTCATGCTTGACAGTATGAACTGACAGTTGCTTAGGCAGCAGCTAAACAGCTTTTGCCTCGGAACAAAATATTCACAAAAAGGTTTCTCCCACTGTAGGGAGTGCAGGAGTGCACTGTCCATGTCACCTGTCCTGTCCTTCATTAGGCAAGGCAAGCAGCAGTCTGCCTGCAAATCCTACTGCAAACGTTCCTGGCCAAGCCTTGGAAAATGGGTTAATACTGCCCATGTGATGCACAACCCAGACTTACGTGGCAATGGGAAACATGTTCCTCTGGAAGTTCTGAAGACCAAGCCATGACACGTCAGGGTGGGAAGGGCAGTGTTTACCCAGGTGCATCAGTGCTGTCTTTTTTGTCTCCTACCTGCTGATGGTCATTGTGCAGCACCATTGTCCTGGGTTCAGCAGTACCAGTGAATTTTTCTCCTTAGTAGCTGGTGCAGCTGTGTTTTGACTTTCAGCCTGGGAACAGAGCTGATAACACCGATGTTTTTAGTTGTTGCTAAGTCATGTTTAGTCTGACCAAGGACTTTGTGAGTCTCATGCTTTGCCAGGGAGGATGGGAAGCCGGGAGGAAGCAGAGATAGGACACCTGACCCAAGCTAGCCAAAGAGGTATTCCATACCACAGCATGTCATGCCCCGGGAGGTAATTGAGAGTTACCCGAAAGGGCACGCTCCTCTCGGTCAGGCTTGTTTTTTGACGGGGGGTATCGTATTCTCTTCCCTTGTTATTTCCCTTATCATCATTATTATTGGTGGTATCAGTAGTGATTTGTGTTATACCTTAGTTACTGGGCTGTT
>JBCJKH010022260.1:6875-20184 GCA_039877255.1 Loriculus beryllinus
GAACTGGTAGCTCATCTGGTAGTTCACTTAGGCCACTACATGGCATTTCTATATTTCAGTATTTCCACAAATATTCATATATCTATCTATATATAGGTATTTTCATATTTAATTGTATACAGCTTTTTAAAGGGATTGGCCAATTTATTCCCATCTGTAAAAGACCGTCACTTAGTAAGGCCTCATGTCAGTATTCACAGGCTTCCTTTTGAGCCCGTGGAAATTTATTGATCATTACATGTATTCAGAAGGGTGTTTTTTCCCCAGTGATAACAGCTACATAAGTCTGGAATAGATCAAGACCAGGGTGGCTGCTTCTTCAAAAGCAGTATTCTTTCTTGGTTGGATACCTCTGAGACAATTTTTTTCCTAGATTATACCTGTGTTCTTTACTAAACCTTGCAACCCTGAGGCTGAGGTGCAAACCTTGCAGCTCTGAGGTGTATGCTGCAGATTTCAAGAAGACCTTTTTTCACCTCCTCAATGTTATTTTTCTGAGATGGCCTGGGAAGATGATCATATTAGCAGTCAATAAATGCAGAGGAGCAGTCATGCCCACACCAAGGAAGCGTAACTACAGAGCAGATTGCACCAAGGCTTATTATGACACTGCTAAGTGTCCTTTGTCATCACAGCCCACACCACTAGAGTAAAATCTGTATCTGTGGCCTTAGTCTACTGAGGATATGTACTGCCATTGTCACTTTGTCCACATCCCATCTGTAACTGCATCCGTACTGCTTCCAACCACCCTGCAACTACTGAGCCTTCCAGAAAGACTTACACTAGTGATAAAGGCTTCCATATTCCTTATTTGCCTTGGGAATTATGAAACCCATCACATGGTAACTCTGAACAGATCATGAAGATCTCTGATGAAGTTAGCATGCATATAAGCAGCCTCTTGAAAGTAAAAAAGAAAGTGACTTCCCACAGCTGCAGTCCTTTGAAATGTATTTCACTTATGGATGTTTACTTTTTGACATTCTTCCTTTCTCTTCCAGAATCTGCTGAGAACATGGAACTGGGATTTGGGCATCAGGAAAGTCTGTCCCATGCACTCTTGAAACTCTGAAGACCAGACACACCAGCGTGCAAACCAGGCTGGACAGGGCTTTGAGCAACCTAGTCTAGTGGAACGTGTCCCTGCCCATGGCAGGGGAGTTGAAACTAGTTGACCTTTGAGGTCTCTTCCAACCCAAACTATTCTATGATTTTATGATTTTGTAATTCTATGAAACCTGCACATCAATAGCACACCTTCAAGACTCCAGTTACTTTGCAGCTGAGAATACCTAACAGTTGGCATAATCTGGCTAATTTTTAACACAGTAGCAGCTTTAATACAAGATACAGGCTTAGAACCGTCTCGTGTCAGAAACAGTCCTAGTTTACTGACCTTCAACAGACAAAGAAAAGTTTGCTAATCCTTGAGGAGTGAAGTAATTCTGGTGAAAGATAATAAAAATATGTATATAGTTTTAAATGCTTTCTATTACCTGTAGGAGTATCAGAACAGTGTCTTTGAATCATTTACCCAACAAGACAGTTCTTCTGAATGCACAGCCAAAAATAGCAGATAAGGGGAAAAAAAAGTATTTGAGTAGATTTTTCTTTTCTTAGTGTTATTGCCTCAGTGGTGTGCCTCTATGTGATGATGCCTCAGTGAAAAAGCATCTCCTGCCTATAACAAATATGGCCAGTAAGACAAACTGTTTAAAGTCAGAGTATTCTTTGAGCTTCAAGCTCCTTTTGTATCCTGGACAGAATTTACCAGGACCATTAAAGTAAAAGTGAGAGAACAAGCTATTACTCCATTTCACATCTGTGGGTAAAGGCCACCTTTGAAACCAATAGAAGTGTCTTTTACCTAGATACTAGTCGTTGTAGAGCTGATAATAGTCATACTTCATAAACAGTTTCATCAAAGTTGGAACAAATAATAGCTCTTTCATTAACACCACCCAGATGTGGAAATAATCTTATTAATCATCCTGGGTAGAGCAATGCCTGTGAATAATGTTGCGTAACAGTTGATGTTGTATAGAGCCTTTCTGCATCTATATTTCATATATTTTATATATGTTTATATACAGATTGAGCTTTTGTTTTGTTCTTTTTCTAAAGTTTCATAAAAAATGCTATTTAATAATGTTTGAGACTAACAACAGTGATGTTAAAACCAAGCATTTTTAGTACCTTTAGCATCCTGATGCACTTTGCACCCACTTGCACCCTATGATAGGAAAATTATGTCATCTACATGTTACGTAGATAACATATTATGTTATCTACAAAAGAGATCAGCTAATGTTTCAGAAGTCAACCTAAAATTGTCAGTTTGTGACTTTACATTAGCAAATCTTAGTGTCCTTTCTATTTAGTCCTTGTTTGTATAAATTACTTGTAAATGTTACCAAACCAGACTGAAAGGTCCTAAGTGTTTCACATGTGTTACAGATGTATTTCTATCCATGTAATAGTGAGAGTTGCACTATCTGTTGAAATAATCTCTTGAAATTCCACAGGACTAAAGGTATTTTAATACAAGGTTTC
Organism: Loriculus beryllinus; assembly: GCA_039877255.1. NCBI lineage: Eukaryota > Metazoa > Chordata > Aves > Psittaciformes > Psittacidae > Loriculus > Loriculus beryllinus. Next base: position 9,432 of record JBCJKH010022260.1, read on the forward strand.
CACTTCATATTCTGCTCCTTCTCTTTGTTAACGAAGATTTTCCTTTCCTCATCTTACACAAAAATATTCCTAATAACTTTAAAAGATCATTAATTAATTAGAGTTAAAGGCCTGGCAGCTGCCTTATGTTTAAAGCTGGAGAAATCTAGTAAGATGGTTACTCCCAGCATAAAGGGATTCTGTGATGGAGGTTAGGGGCACTTTCTGAAGTGTACTCATTAAGTACACTTGAATATCTGGTAGGTTAGAAATTATTTTTTTCATTGACACATTACTATTACTGTGTAAAGTTTAAAGAAGTCCCTCAAGCATCTCTAAAACTTATGTATACGATGAAAACTGCCACTTTTCCCCGTTGGTTATGAAAAGATATCTTAGATTTGGAGCGTAAAATGTCATTTTCATCTCTGACATTGTATGCCATATGGCCACAAAAGGATCATCAAGATTTGGATAAAAATAGTGTCCTGATCTCAAAATATCCACCTTATTATTGTCCTGCAAAATTATTGCACTATGTCCAACTTCTAAGGAGGTTCACATAAAATTCAGTGGAATTTCTGTGGGGAAAAAAAAATCAAAACCTGAGATATAGTGTAAAATTATAAAAATATAATGCAGAGACCCCGAGAGGTCATTTTGTCCATGCTTGCTCTGAACTTCCGTTCAGCCTTCTCTGATTATCTCTGTCTGACAATCATTTCACATTTTAAATGAGAAAGCAGGCAGCTCTGCACTCTGGGGGAGATCAGGATTCAATCCCATGTCTTCCCTCTTCACTCACTTAGAACCCATTAAGTGGAAATGTTTCCCTATTAATATTTCCTATCCTTCATATTTTCTTTATCACAAGAAAGCATTTGATCTTCAGACAACCTCAGCACCTTGGCTGGCATATCTTCCCTGTTTAAATATAGCTAGGCTTGAACTAGTAAAAGTGCCTTTTTAAAGTTGCCCTCTGACCATCACATCCACGATGGGTTCACAGACTTTTCTGACAACTGAATTTAAACATATCTGTAATTTCCTGATTAATTGCATAGCCATAATAGGCAGCAGCCTTCTGGAAGGTGTCCCTGCCTGTGGCTGGGGGTTGGAACTAAGTAATCTTTAAGGTCCCTTCCAACCCAAACTGTCCTACAATTCTGTGACTCCTTCTTCTTCTCAAAATGTGTCTTATCAATTTCTGGTTCTAGGGACTTCTTTAAGTATTCTTTGCATTTTAGAACTGTGTGTTTTTCATAAGCTATTTCAGGTAGATAGTATTCAACTCTTGAAATATGTGTTCATTTAGCCTTTGTGGCTGCCATCATGGACCTTTATGTAGCTGCACTAAGTGGCAAGACATCGGTCTCAGTCCTTGCATTCCTAAAAAGAAATAATTTCTCCAGATGGTCAGTGGCATTAGCCTCTATAAAAGGAATGAGATATATAGATCTACAAATATGTTTTGTGGAAGGCTGTAATATTACATTTCACTCACGATTGATTAAAAGATTTCTGAGTTTTGGTTTTTTTTTTTTTTGTCATCTTGAGATCCTAGCAGTTTCTCAAGCAAGATTCTTGAAAAAGAGTAACTGATGGACGGTTTTTACACCTCTCTTGGTAGATCCATAGAAGAGAAACTATGTGGATAGTCACATTTTGCATGGATATTTCTTCTCCAATGTGTAATTTGTAATCAGAAGTATGAACAAACTTCCCTCAGTTTTCACAAGCAATCTGGATTGCACTGTTAACTGCTTTTGAGGAGAAGCATTTCTAGAACTCTTTTTTTTTTCCCAAAAATCTTCTATAAATTCACATTCTCACTTCTCATACTATGATTTTCCTTTAGCAGTTATGATTAGGAATAAGATTAATTTTTCTTGAAAATATCTTCTGTAATTGTAAGATTGGTAATTCTGCAATCTTAATATTGATGCAATGCAAGGTTTTTGTACAGTTACACTTTCTTTTGCTTTCCAGTTTGAAGAATACTGTTCTGATTTGTAAATTCTCTCTCCCTTGTAATTTAATGGTAATGAATTTAATGGTATTTTTACTATCTTTTCTTTTCTTAGTAAATAACATTAAAAATCCATTTCTCAGTCAAAGTAAATACAAACAACTTAGTCTGGAGTACAGATAAGAGACACTTCATTTGCCATAGGAACAAACCACACCAGAGTTTTGAATAAACAAACACAAACAGAACAGAGACCTTGAAATACAGTTAGTGATTTTCTTTACCCAAGCAAGAAGAGTAATATCTCTGATGGAATGTTTATGTCCCATCCAGTCTTATTCAGTCAAGAAAAAAAATTCATAGCTTGTCCAGAGTGGATATCTCTTTGACAGCCCAAACCTTAGCACTGTAACATTATCTATTCAAACTCTGAATTTTAGCCAAACTGCATAAAGCTTATTAAAGAATTTTATCTATATTGAAGACTTTGAAAGCTACAGGGATCAAATATGTAGAACAGTAAAACACTGTAACTTACTCTCTCCTTCTCTTTCTCCTTAATATATGTCATTTCATTCAACCTCCTTTTAAAATTTATCTCTTTCTGACTACCCACTGAATTAACTTCTCCTAATTCTATTTTCAGATATCTCCCTTTTGATTGTCCAATTTTTTTGAGGGATTCAGAATAGTAGTTTACATTCTTTTGTATTCTGGTAGCTAATTCAAGCAGGAGATGAGTAAGTAAAAAACCATGGCTTGCTCACTAGGTGACATCTTTGAGAGAAAAGCAAGATGTCCAAGAGGAAATCTGTATGCCCAAACTTACTTTGTTTCAATATCTTTTTCTCACACCTTCCCAGTGGTTAAGTTTCCTCAGTCTGTTTTATCAAAGACAGCTGGATCATAGAAACCTAAGCATGTAAAATTAAGTGGGATAAATATCGTCTTTCTGTTTTATTCTGCTGTGTTCAGCAGAGGTGAAATTTGTACTTTCCAATGAAAAAAACCTTCAGTGTGAAGAAAAACCTACTCAACTCCCATTTGTAATATAGAAAAAACACATTCAGAGAACAAGCGGAAGACATTCTCAGTGAAAGCAGTAGAGGAATTAACAACAGTGCTAGACATTTTAGTGGGCCAGATTACACCTTATATATCCAAGTTAGGCTATAAGGCAATGTTGAATTAGAAAAAAACAAAGTGGCTGTAGGCAGGAACTGTAGAAACGATGGGCTTCTCACCTGCGGCAGAACTGACTACAGGGTGTAACATGAGACTGTTTTAAATAACCACATATTAACTAAGTTAAAATTAGACCTGATTGCCAGGGTATATGACCAGTTATGTATATCTATCTCCTCTACTTTTAATGCAGTTTCATCTTAGTAAGATTATAAAGAAAGTGAGGCACAGCTCTCTGGTGTTCATCCCTCATACTCTTGAGCCTCCTTAGCCTCGTACTCCCACCTGGAGGTGCAATGAGACCTTCACTTTGCACCCTATTATCTTGAAGTTTAGGCAACATTTATCACTAAGAGACAAGCCTCCTATATATTTTTCTTAACAATTTAGAATGCATAAAATTTTAGTTTTGAGTCACAAATCAGAAAAGTGATCCTGGCATTATCATTGATGGTTGCTTAAAATCATTAGCTGAATTTTTAGTGGCAATTGACAAAAAAGACAGAGGGACCATACAAAAATATGTTGCACCCAAATCTGGAATAATTTGTGTAGTTCAGGTAGCCATATTTCATAAGGACATAGTCCAGTTAGAAAGGGTATAGAGAAAGGCAACTAAAATGATGAAGAGAAGGAAACAGCTTTCTTTTGAGGAGACACAAAAACCTGAGAGTCCTGTTTCTAGAGGAGAAGGCTGAGAGGGATGTGATTGGGGTTTATTCTGTCGGGAAGGTGGCAGGAAACGTTATTACACAGCAGACAATGAACTTCTGGAATTCGCTACCAAAGAAGCTCATAAAGACAGAGAGTGTCAACAGGTTCAAAAAGGGATGAAACAAAGTAATGAATGACTGGTCCTTAAAGAGGCATAAAAAAAGGAGGGGGCAGAAATGTACCCTCTAGCACTCCTAATCATTTCTGCATGCTGCAGAAATAGAGGGAAAAGACTGCAGGAAACAGTCAGGCTCACATGGCTTACTGAACAGCATTTCCTATTGCGCCTCTCAGAGCTTATTGGACCAAGTGGAATCACTGGTCTGTTGCCCTATGGCTTGCTTTATATTCTTAAGAAAAAACAATTAGTTTGTGTTCTAGATGCACTTCCTTGATGTTAACAAATATAATTCACCTTCTTGGTATTAAAGAACATCCTTGTGTTTAAAGTAATAGAAATTCATTGGTCTACTTTTTACAGATATCAGCCGAAACTGAGCGAATCTGCAATATAATACAACAATCTATACTTGATGACTATATATTCTAAGCATAACATATGTTCATATAAGAATGAATAAAGGAGGGGTGAAGGCTCAAATAAAAACAGGTCCTAAAGCAAAACTGCATCCGTTCTAATAACCAAAGATGAAGACGCAACACAAAATTATTGCTGGATTATCTATGTCTCATTCTGAAATATCAATAAAATCACATATCTGACAGAAGCATACAGACAGAAAAATCAAACTTATAAAACATATGCAGATTACTGGCACAGTGCCAAACGTGTATAATGTGAACTTGGTTCACCTGCAAAAATAAGAAATCCTACAGAAAAGTAGAATCACAAGATCTTAAACCTACAGCTTATTTCATGTAGAAGCATGGTGTGTTTCTAAGCTGGCATCTGTTTGCAAAGGGAAAATACATATGCCATACAGACATAGGCGTATGTTGTAAGAGATAAATCTATTTTGCTCTCTTGAGGAGTTACAAGACAGAAGACAGAACCCATGCAACTTTCTAACAAGCCCAGCCACTTGGATGGACAACAAACTGCCTCATATATGTACAGCAGCTTATAACTCTCACTCTACAGGTTTTGTCATATTTCATCATTCATAGAGAGATTTTATGAGCAGAATGTACACAGCTCAAGAGTACTCAGTAATTATTTATTGGCTAGCACAAAGGATAAATAGCTGGAACTGGCATGCAACTAAGCTAAGTATTTATACACTCACCATTGTCTTCCAATTCTCTATTTCTTTTTCTTGCTATTTATTCTCCTTTGATTACTAGCAATTACCTCCTCAATAATTACACTTTCCCTCTATTATTGCTTTTCTTATCTTACACGTCTATAGCTCAGGTACTGTCTCACAGCTCAAACCAATCTTCTTGAAGCTCTTAAGCCACATATGTAATGCACCAAGCTGGACTATAGATCACAGAGAGCTGAAATTGAATCCTTGGGCTGAATTACATCTCCTGTCTTGGTCATTCTTTGAGTAAGGCTGGCTTCTGCCAAAACTATGCTGTTCCATTTTTCTTACTCACAGTTCTTAAAACCTGTGTTTGCCTTTTCTACTAGTACACAGCAGTGTGGCATGACTTAATTACTGTATATGACATCCATTTGTTATGCTGATGTAAAAAGGCTATTTAAAATGGTTCACACTTTCTCTTGCAACTCTGACATCAAATGATTGTAAAAATAATTAAGTAATTAATTCTTCCAAGTGACAGCAAGGTCTGAAGCAAGCATAAGTAAACTACTGCATAGAAAAATAGAAAATCCATTCTGTATATTGTGCTATGGATGCTGGTGTCTGAATTTAGATTACAGATTTAGGCTCTAAACTTATTTACCACAGAATTTGGTAATTCTTAGAAATTACAGAATAACAGAAACTTATTTACCTGGTGTCCTGCTGATAAAGTAATTAGTTGCCAAGTGGCAGAGCCAGCCTGTGTTAATGCAGAAATCAACTGTAATGTATAAGAACAGCATAGTGGTAATAAGCAATACTCAAAGGTCCTGCTGGTGTGGTTTCTGCATCATGCTGTTCATAAATTATCAGGTGCTCAGAGTGCAGTACTTCCAATAACAGCTTCAGGCAACGCATCCTGCAGTGTAACTGCTTACAACATGCTGAGGACACAGTATAGAAAGTATACATTAGTCAATATTCAGTGGGCAGTCAAGAATTAAATATTTCAGCATTTATCATTGAGTCTTGGCAGTCACACATTTCAGAATGCCAGTACGGTCAAAATACTGTGAAGACAAACCAAGAGCATAGCATATGGCATGCTTTGCTTATGTAGTGTTCATTTCATTACAGAGGTCTAAAATTTGTTGATTACATTGCTGCTATGACACTGATGTAGGTATTACAAGCCAATTCAATAACAACTTTTTAGCACCAGTTTGTATAAAATATGAATACATGAATGTATGTACCATGTTACTTAAAATGTAAATTCACACATAAAAAAACCCACCAAAATAAAAGACTACATTAAGGAAGAATAATTTTTAGGTTAGAAAATTAACAAGATGAATATGAAGTCATCACACAGCTGAGCACAGAAGATTGTCCTAGTGCTAAGAAGTCTCCCATTTTTGTGATCAAACTTTTCATGACACTTTGCAAAGAAGCTGCTTAACAAGTCTGCTGCTGAGAGTTTATTTCTCTCTTGGCCTATGCACAATGTGGTATTTGGGCATACAATACAATCAGGTAGCTACTTCCTACTGGAGATATTAAAATTCATGGTTTTTTACTTCTCTGGTCATCATGATTAAAAACAAGCAAGCATTGCACATGCATGTCCAAACAGGAAGATGACCAAAGAAATTTGCACTTAATTTGGGAATGTGGAAGCAAAAGATGACTCTTAATAAAAACAGCAATTCTAAAAGCAAAGCACACACACTCAAATTCAAAATTCTTTTCTATGTATGTGTGTGTGTGTTTTTATGTAATAAAAATGCGATATTGGTAAAGAAAGGCAATTTGTCTATGGACAGTCCTTTTGTTTGCTTTCTAGGTAGCACTGGTACTTTCATTTCCTGCAGCCTGAAAGCCTCATGTGAGATTGAACTTCCATTTTCACTTTAAAAATCAATAAATCTCACAGACTTCCTGCAGCATCTTTTGAAGTGTATAAAGAAAAGTTCGAACAGTTACAGACTTTATATTCTCTTAGATTGGGTGACATTTTAGAAATATTCAGCAGATGCAGGGGCTTTTGTCAGTTCAAATAAATGTTTTTTTCCAGAAGAATACCTAATATTTGTTTCTCTTGGAAGGAGATAAAATAACTAGATGCTACTGGACAAGATGATACTTTTGAACGAAAAAACCTATTACCAGAGAATTATAGAACATTTCTTCATATCTAATTCCTAATAAAAACCAACTGTAAAGATCAGGAGTCATTTTTAAATAAACAAAGCTATTTTAAAAGAAGCTGCAGTCACTCATTACATATTGCTTCACATTTTAAACAGAGTTGATTTGAAAGAACATTTTTAATGTTCTTCAGAAAAATGCAGGTTCTAAAAGACAAGAGTATTCTCTGGGAAATTTAAGGGAATTTTTGAAGAAATCATCCTTCTCCTCCAGATTTCAGCAAACTTTCTTTCTTTGTTGTTTTTGGTTTGGGTTCAGGGGCTTTTGTTTTGTTTTGAACATGCTCTTAGGCAAGTTCTCATTAATTTGGGCTGCTAGAGAGTTAGGAAGTATATTTGGCTTTGAAAACATTTTGGTCTATTTGAGTTTTTGAAATAACATAAATATCACTGACTTCCCTTTCAATGAAAGACTGTACTTTTCACATGTTTAGCTGTTTCCAAATCGAGAGGAAATAATATATGTAAAATGAAAATAAAATTTGATATAAATGGTAGAAATGAAAGACAATTTTCTGACCAGCTGCGATTCAAAGTAGCAAAATACGTATGTCATTATTAACCTGCAGCAGTACTCATTTGGAAATGTCAAGTCAAAATTACTTTAAAAGTACTCTACTAACAAAACCAAAGGGATGTTCTGAATCAGTTTCTCATGGCAGCAGGTTACAGACCACTGTCAGCTCTTTGTTTTTAACTTCTGAACAAGTTCAAAGCTGCACGGTTCTCCTGCAAGTGCTTTTCCAAAATGAGTGAAGCCAAAAGTAGCCTGGGAAGGAGCCCAGGACTGCTAACAGAGATTACAAGAATCTCATTAATAAATAATAGGATTTACCATTCTAAGGAGCAGACATGAAGACACGTCAGAGGGAAAAAGAAAGAGAAGATGAAAGAACATGGCTAAGGCTTTGACAGGTGAAAGGAGCTGGAGTAAATGAGTCCTAATGGGAATAGATAAGCATCAGAAACTGTGATCATTTCCCTTCCATCACTGTATTAATACCTGTGACGAAGATCACAGGTATCCCTGATACACACAAAGATCCCTGAAAGCCCTTGGCAAAACACCTCTTGCAGAGACTCACAAGCTACCTGTGCTGTGGTATGGACAGCCCTGATCCCACTGACAACAGCAAGGCAGTTGAGTGAGCTCCACCATGAAAAATCCCTTACTAGGATTTTTCTCTAAGTGCTGAAAGTGAAGTGCCTGTAATGCACCAAACTGCTTTAAAATGAAAAATAAATTCATGAACTCCTATCCTGTGTATCTGATGTCTGGCTTTATATCTCCTCTTATTCTATCCAGAACACTACGGGTCTTCTTGCAAAATCTGTTCCAATGCTTTGTGGATGATCTGTCCAGAATAGTCAGCTCATATCTGATTTATTACCATTTAAAAGAACAGTTTGCTAGTCTAATCTCTCAGCACTTACATACAAACACCTGAAGCAGGATGTCACTTGCAGGCTTTTATATCAGCTCTTGCAGAGTCATAAAGATACCACTCACTTTATCTGATACCATAGATTAAATGGTACCTTGCTCAGAGGATCCCATGGTATTTGCATCACTGTGTGAAAGATCCTGGCTTTGTCTCAGACCTTTCCTCTCCTTTAAAATCCCTTATTCATGATTTCAAGGGTGTAGAGACCACTCAGAGAAACATGTTTCCTGTTTGCATCAGTTCTGGTGTTTCGAGTTATGGAAAGCAGCCTGCCAGGAGGGTCAGTACTGACTCAGTGTATTGGCTACTTGATAAACCATCAACTTCATTCAGTTAAAGTGCCTCTCATGTTAGGACAAATATTGTCTCCAGTTCTTAATGCAACTCTTCAACCACAATTTTGTTTCCTTCATGGCCACAAACTGAAACCACAGCATAGCCAACTTATTTCCTTTAATTTCCAGTGCCCTGGTGGGGTATGCTTCATATCATCCAAAAGTGTGCCATCCACACATCCTTTTGTTTTCCAGAATCACCTTGCCTAGGTATGGAGTAAGTATAAGCAAAAGAAAAGGACATGCATTTTATATCTTATTTCTTTAAGATATTGTTGAGAAACTAATGTCAAGAGGTCTGCAGTTTCTTGCTTAGTTTTGTAATTCTGTATTTAGTTTCACCTACTCATAAACTCTCCTGATCACCCAAAGAATGACCTGAAATTACTCTGAAAATTACTGTCATGCTTTCTTAGTTCCTTTAAAAGCTATTTATACATCATATAGCTCTACAGGAATAAGTTATTCTATTACTTCAGCATAATTTATCATTCCTTATTTCTACTATTAAGGTTTCAGAAGAACTAAATACCAGAGCTTAAACAGAGTACCCCTTGTCCTCTTTCCTAAAAAATCCCTATAGTATTATTTCTATTACTTCCCTTTTCTCTAATCTGACAAAAACTGTAAGGTCTGTTTCAATCTTTTACATCTGTATCTCCATCTACATTTGATATCTATATCCAGTGTTGTCTTATTTATCCTGGCTGGTATATCACTTTGTTTTATACTCTGTCTTGTAAATGTGCTCTGATCTCTCTTTGAAGTTTCTGTGTGCTTGTCAGGTTTGTTTTTATTTTGTATTTTGCTTTACTGCAGGGTTTGGAGTTTTTCTGCTTTATCTTAATTAATTATGTATTTTGGTTTTTAAACAGCATGAGAAATGTGCCTGTCAGTGGAATGGGTAGCCAAAGTGAACGGAGAATGGGCTCCCACCCTTTACACCACCCCAGCATGCAGGGGTTGAAACAGAGACTGGTTGAATACATGTTACTCACCATCATGCTACTTACCTTATCACATCAAACATACAAAACTGGGTTTTTTTCATTGTCATGGCAAGCCATCACTAAATTGATTTATGTTCTACTTTCTTCTTTAATGACTTTTTTTCTAGAGCTTTCTTCTGATATTTCTTCCCAAACATGAAACAAAGCAGAATTTTCATATATTTGTAATTTCTGATCTGTCACCTCCAGATATCATCTAACAAAATAAGGATTTTATTGCATGCATTAAACCACTTTAGTTTGCTATATTTATATTTATTACCAGGAATATCATTCTTGTTTCACTGAAAACTATCTTCTCTGTTATAACTGTGCTACCTCTAACTATTATATATTAGTCTTATTTATTCCTCTTTCTTAAGTACTCCAGTGATGGGATTAATTACTCTACCAAACAAGAGCTTCACCTTGTATGTAAAAAAGTAATTCATACTGACCTATAGGGATGCTGGGGAGGGACTCTTCGTTAGGGATTCTAGTGACAGGACAAGGGGTAACAGGTTAAAGCTTAAACAGGGAAGGTTTAGATTGGATATGAAGAAGAAGTTCTTTACTGTTAGGGTGGTGAGGCACTGGAAGGGGCTGCCCAAGGAAGTTGTGAGTGCTCCATCTCTGGCTGTGTTTAAGGCCAGGTTGGACGAAGCCTTGGGAGGCATGGTTTAATGTGGGGTGTTCCTGCTTATAGCAGGGGG
>JBCJKH010022263.1:0-15140 GCA_039877255.1 Loriculus beryllinus
TGCCACTGTCACCAGGCTGTAATGAACCTGTAAGCTTACAAATTGGTACCAGTACACTTGGATACACACATAGATTCTCAGAAACTACTCACTTCAGTGCAATGTGAAAGAATCTGCATGACTTAAACTTACCTTTAATTGCAGATCTAAGAAGGAGCCGAGAACAGTAAAACATGACATCCTATATTCCCCTACTACTTAGCAGAAATGAACCTTACAAACAAGAATTTTAGCCAGTACCTGAGGGACTTTCCACAAGGTGGTGAGAATCTGATTATCTCAGCCTCTTTCCCTGTGGAATACTAATCCTGAATAACTGGACACAAAAGCTCTCCTTTAGAATGTCAAGTAAGTTATCTGCTTCAGTTTAAAGTTAATTAAGATGCAAATTGAAGACAATGCTACAGCATAACTCCCTAACCCTAAACCAAGACATTCAATAGTATGAGGAATAACTACTCATAATAGAAGAACAATCTTAATGCCAGTATGTTTAGACTAAATGGAATATACATCTTGTGGTAACCACAGACAAGCAAATTTAACTATATGCTGTTCACATGGTTCTTGACTTACGAAGGCAGTTTCCATTTAACAGACAAATTCAGACAAAGTGTTCTTTACATGAAATAATTCCCTTTCTTGGGGAAGGAAAGACAACAATGGAAGGCCAGTTCAGCTGACTAGTGAATGCCAAAACCTATTCCATTACATAAAAGTAAAGACAAAACTTGGGAGAGACAGCAGGACTTTTTAGTGTGTTCTTATTTATTCATTTTGTTTCAAACCCAGCAGCAACTCCTTTAGATTATCTACTATAGACTCACTCCAGGACAACAGAATTATTTCCACTTTAGATTTTATCAGTCTTCTAAAACCATTGACTACAGCACACACAAGTAAGTCTAACACATACTCAGATGGTCCTGTAAAAGTAATTAAAGCTTAACTTAAAAAGGCATAAATGAAATTTTAGTACAAAACATGATGGCTGAATCAACTTGAATATCAGGAGTGGAACTATCAAAGAGTGACTTTATGCAAAATATTTACTTCTGACCCTTTTTCTAATCATGTAGAGTAAAAATTAGAGACAAAATAGAGACACAGTCATTAATTCCACAGGGAAGAGAAATCAGCAAAACATACTCCCAGGAACTGTTATGTTAAATCATGAAACTTATCACTAAGTTCTTAATAATGACTTCTGACAGACATATCTAAAATATGTGCTGGAGGATACTGTTGTCCTGACATACCTGTTCATACCTGACTCACTGATATGCCTATTGGCATGCCTGATACGCACTCCTGGGAAGTGTTTAAATAGGATATCACTCCATATAATGATGAGTAAAACTCTACACAATTTTTCAATTCTTTTTTGTTTGAGAACACGATAAATTCCCTAATGATTTCACAAATGATTTTGTATGTGGTTCCTACCTTTCCTGAATGGTAACAATGGAAAGAATGTGAACTGAAACAAAGCAGATTCCTTTTCTGTTGCTGACTGGTTTTGCATTAAACTGTGGTGAGTAAAATAAGCCACTACTGACACATGATACCTCCAGCCAACATCTGACAGCGAAGTAGCATATAGTATCAAGCAAATTGTCCAGAAAGCAAAAGAGAAGTACTAGTGAAGGGCAGAAGAGGATGCAGACTTGTAAAGCACTGAAAGCTTTATTTAAAATTTATTCTAGGCACAGTGGGACATATAGGACTTCATATATTTTTACTGCAAGTGGTCTTAAGTAAAAAATGTCAGGTAAGTGGCAATGTAAGCAAAGAATACAAACACTGTTAAGTAGGACATAAAATAGCCATCAAGTACTTCCAGTAGTTGTGAAAAGAAGAGCAACAGAAGAAAGGTCACTGGCATATGTATTAAATTATATGCAGAACATTTAAGAGGCTAATTTTGCCAGACTTAAAAGGGTCAGCAACTGCTCCCATAATCTTTGGATGAAACTTGTATTAGTTCATGATATGATATGGGATTAAATATTTTAAAACAGAGAAAAAAACATACACCAATGGAGAATCCTCTCTCAGTGTGAAATTGAGCAAATTAACTACATTAATTATGTGACAATTAATCCTACAATCCATTAAGACATTTAACTGTAAAAAAACCTGTGTTACAATGAGTAAGAACTCTTTCTCGGTGTCCCTGATCTAATTTACAACAACTTTTTCTAAGTAGAAAATCCAAGCTAGAAGTTTATCAGTACTGTGCTAATTCCCACTATGTCAGTAATGGGCAATGACAGAAGTAGGCTTCCAGTTCTCACTAAAGGTGCAGTAGCTGTTACAGGCAGACTGGACTTTGCATGCAGATGCAAATAATCAGAGTAGTAACTGTTACCAGAAACCTTTTCTAAATCTGGCTTTAGATAAAACTTTTTAATCAAAATAAAGGAGCTTTGCAAAATCAGCTCTTGCAGTTAAACTGTTACAGAGCCTGGCATATTCACTCCTATGTTCCTCTTCTAATTCTGTGTGTAAGGAAGGGTGGACTGTTAAATCCTGGTACTTCTGTGAACATATGAATTATCAACGTCTTTAAAATGTTAATCTTTTGATCAGCAAGTATCTGATACAAAATACCATGTTATTTATGTAAGGAGGAAATATATTCAAGGACACTTAGAGCTTTTGGAAATTCTCTCATATACTGGTATTCTGATACAACACCGAGACTTTTATACATTTACAAATATCTCGATTCCAACAGTGTCTTTCTACTTGACTAATTCACAGAGAGAAGAACATTGAAACTGCTGTATCAGATAAGAGAACTAGGTCTCTTCCAGCTTGCTGTCTCACTGTGAGAAGTAGTAAGTATTTTAAAGGAAAATGAAAGATCTTCATAAGAAACAGCTCTTATTCAGTAACATGGACATACAGTCCTTTTATTATATTTTTTTTTTTTCCCTAAAAACCATTAGTTACTTTTTGGCTTTTACATTGAAACATGAGACTTTTACGTCTTAGCTTTTACTATGTAACTTTTTATGGAGGCAAACAGCACCAAGGCACATCATCTTAGAAAGAATTGCACAGAAATTGCATTGTGGGGTTCAATTATCACAGTGTACTATACTATACAGGTGAAATTATGCATACAGATTAAAAAAAAAAAGTTGGTTTTTTTTTTTTTAAAATCAAAGGTATATTTATTTGGCTTCCCCTGAGAAGTTCTTTGCTACTTTTTCTAGGAATTTCAAATAGAACACTATTTTGACATCACTCTATTCATGGTTGTTCTGTGTATTAGATTTTTACATAGTTATCTTAAGATTAGGGTCCCTTTTAATCTTACATTGACACAATAAAGCACATTCCTTTCCAACAAGCTTACAGTCTCACAAAGGAACATGGGAAACTGCTCAACACACAGCACCAGAAATCCCCACAGGAAGTATTTTTGTTGTGTTAATTATATCAGTACATGATTATTAATGCTCTGGATTTCAGTCAGTCAATTTGTCCAAATACAAGCAAGCAATGACACAAACATATGCTGTAAGATCAAATCAGCAAGTCACATGATTTACATGTTTTCTCTATTAGACAGAAGATTTTTCTGTCATATATTTATGACAAAAGAGGTGGCTTGTAAGAAGTGGATGGAGACGTGGCTGCTTCCTGGGTCTGAGGCAAAATGTTTGGTTTTGAAACAGCTCATATTTACAAGTCCTTACTGTTTTCTCTCAATTCCTGTTACCATTTAGAGACACAGAAATGGAGCTGTTGACTCTCTCAGGTTCAGCTCTTCCATGTCTCCACTATGCGGGCTGACCAGAGTCTCTACTTTGTTATCAACTGGCAGCATTTCTTGCTTTCTAACCTTTTCTGTATGCAGCTAAGCTATAAGAGAGAAAGGTGGTTTTAAGCTTCTTACCTACTTAAAAGATACAGAATATTGGATAGAAGGATTTACAAAATGATAAAAAACCCAAACAAAAAAAAAAAAGAAAAAAGCCCTATCATTGCAAGAAAGAGAGGAAAGAGTGAAAACTCCGTTTCTTTTCATGTCAGCTTCCTCTCTTCCTCCCTGTGCCTGCAGTACTCTTCAACATTTTAGTCAAGCAGAAATTAACATTTTGCAGACATTTATTGTTTTACACTGTGATACAGCAGGCAAATGCCATGTATAATATTTGAGTCCCTCTGAGTTGGTTTTGTCATTTGTTTGCTGTCCTGTCTACTAGATAAAAGACACTTAGTTTTAATAAACAGTAGTGTATACTCTCACAGAAACAAAAACAGATCTGCAGTAACCAAGATTTTTGTTCTGAAATTACTTATATTGGAGTCTGTTGCATTTCTGCAAAATATTTAAATATGCTGGGGCTTGGGTACGTGTTTATTTTTTTATTTAATCACATTTAATTTAGGACAATTTCCTTTGGTAGGCATGGACTGAAAAGATGAGCTAATATGTCATTTAAATCACATACATTTTTTTCAGAGCTCTGTTTGCCAGACACACCAACAGGAAAAGAATAGGAAGGATGGCAAATACAGAATGGAATAGCCAAAATGGACCTGCAACAACCCAAATTTTGCTTTGTTTTTTTTTAAAGCAGAAAGTTGTAGTCCATCATTACTGGGCGTGGACGAGTGACCTCTGCGATAAAGCAGAAGCAGATTACTGTCTGGGTAACTAACCAACACTGTCAGCATAATTAAGATTCTAAACTTTCTCAGGAGCAGCAGCTACTGAAGCTGGAATAGCTAAAAACTGCTGTAGCTTGCCTTAATTGAAAAAGACTTCATCGAATTATTAAAAGCTACAAAAAAAACCCTGAACCTTTTGATGAAAAAGAGAACAAACATGTATTTTTTGCAGGCAAATGCCAGAAAATAGAATTAGGCTGAAGCCAAGGAAGGAAGTGACTAAACACGCAACTGTAACCATTTGGAATAAATCATTTTTATGCTAGTCACAGTGTGAATGAACATAATTATATGCTTCTTAACTTTGTTCATGTTTTTCTCTTTCAGTTGCAAATCTGCTCAACTGTCATGTTTAGTTTTCTCTTCAAAATGTTACTAATGCTGTATAATAACACATCACTCCGCCTGTCTTTGGATTTGAAGTCACAGTCTCAGAATACTACACTTGAGTCCGAGCATGAGTCCTAATAGAGGTAAACTAAAATGTGTTTTTCCCTGTGCTTGCATAAGCAAGCAAAAGGAGAAAATGGGAATTATTTAAGAATATTTCAACAGGTCAAATGAAATCAAACTATTCTTCATTCTTTATTTGCTTACACCTGTATTACTGTTTGCACTAAAGAGCAGTAAGACTAGCGAGCACCAGAACAATTGTCTTATCTACTAATGTAAGCCTGATCCTAAGAAATGCTGTGTATATATATGTTTTATTTCAACTAGCTGAAAAATGTTAGCCACATGTCACAAATTTTACATGGAAAATTATAGGCAGTATCCAGCAGACTTCAAAATAGCTTTCAAAATGGTACTCTTGTAACATAAAAAAGGTCCTGAAGTGAACAGAAGTTGCTAAGCTTTATTAATCAAAGATTAAAGATAATTTTGCATTAAAAAAAAGCCTGTTTTCCTGTATTTCACAATGATATTTTACTCACATGGAATTTTGCTATTTCGTCATTCTAGATCAAAAAAAGTGCATCAAAATAAATTATACCAATAGCAAGTAATAAGAGCAACAACAGACATGGAATAACTTGTGTTGGAAGTCCAAAAAGTAATAGATGGCTTAAGATGGAAAAGACACATGTTTGAAAGTAATCAGTGTCGGACAAAATGCGAAGCAAGTCATCTATTATGGTTATCAACTTACAGGAGAATTAAATGTCATTATCCCTTCTCTCATAAGCGGAGATACTAAGACCAAAAGAAAATTAGAGTAAAAGCTGAAATTTGGAAAGCAAGTTATGAGATTTTTAATGTCTTTTGATATGATGTGGATGTCATGACTTCCCTATAATGAAAGTTCTTGCCAGTTGCATCCCTCCAGCAAAGAGCCACAGCAGACAATCGATATTCCCATGCTGACCTGAACTCTACAGTTTCAGCATATAGTGAGATACCAAGGCGGTTTAATTTGGAAAACCAAGGAGCAATTAATGAAATGCATAATAGGGAACATCTGAAATTCCTAAGAACACGTGAACATGCACAGCTGAGCAACTGACAAATATTTGTTCCTCAGATATACATATACGTATTTGTTCCTCAGTATACGTAGGGTAGCAGATAACAAGGAGAATCTTTAGGCAAAGGCATGAAGGCAGAGAGAACAGCTGAGGAGGAAAGGCTAGACCTGAAGATTTTAACTACACATCAACATTGAAGACTGCAAAGGTCTAGGATTTGGTGGAAAATAGAACACTGTCAAAATGACCGTATTACTGACACTACTACCATTTCATTAGTCCTCAGACAAATGTTCCTGTTCTTACCAATAAGACAGGACATGCTCAGAACATCCTCCTTTCCCTCTGACCAGAATGGACATTGTCAGGATCACTTTTAATTCCCCCTATAAAATGTCTTTCTGTCAGAAAACGTGTATTTATATAAATCTTCTATTGGAACATACCCATTTAAAGGAAAACTTCACTTGAGGATGCCTCCAGTTTTCCAATTCATTCTTCAAAGAAGAAAATGTGGGTTTGTGCATGCATACACTCCACCAACCCATAGTTAAATTGCTCATAACACTAGTTCCAGGTGGACTATCAGATAGAGCCAAATATTCCAAAATTCTGAACAATCCCATGATTTTCTCCTCAGTCTTACTGAAAGATCAAAGACCTACACTCCTCCGTTTTGCTGCTCATCAACCTATCACTGGAAAGTAACTCACTCTTCAGCAATGAGAGACTGGAGCAGCCTGTGATATCAAATGGAGCCTCAAGGGCTGCATGGGTGCATGTTCTGAAACCAGCTGCTCCCCATCTCCTCTGATTCTTCACATGGCAGCACAGGGCTGCTCCAGGGATGTCACATTGCTGAGACCAAGCTGCAACTCTGAATTCAGTTACACAATGCCTCCAGCCTTATGTTGCAGTCATTAGATAGTTCTCCATGAACAAAACTTTTCTAGAAGTCCACATTAATCTGGCTTCCCAGGGAATTAAGTTGATTACCTTTGCTATCTATCATAGTCTGACACTGATGCATACGCAGAATTGTTATAGCAAGGTAGAAGTCAGATACCCCAGGAGAACAAATCATATACTCTATAGACAAGCATACTTTATGATGCCACCTAAGAGTTTCTGAATAGTTTAGCCTACATAAATACCGTATGAGCTTCCTGGACAAGAAGACAGTAGGCACGCTTCCAGCAATGGCATACTGGCCCATAAAAGAGTGGGAAGCATCCACAACAATCCTGCTTTTATTCTAACCTAATCTTCACAGAGATTACAGGCAGATCACAAGCAGAGGCCAGTAAGACTGCATTCCATTTTGCACCTACATACCTCCAGGGCACTTATGGCATCATTCATGCTCTGCAGGTTGAAGCTAGCACTATGTGTAAGATGTAAGTAATTTAGTTTACTTCAGTGATGATCATCTGCTTTCTGCTGCTTCTACTCATATTCACCTTTCACCAAGATGCTGGAGGACAAGCCCGAATGAATCAACACTAAATCCCCTGAAACATAAGTGGCACCTATCAGTTTCACAGAGTAATAGCTTTACGTCCCATGCAGTCATGTCTCCACAGGGTGAGAGTGAAGCAGAGGCTGCTTGCCTTCAAACAGCTTCAAAACCATAGGACAAAAAGTCAATCAGGGAACAGCTGAGTGCCCGATGCCTCATTAAGGATACAGGAGTTACGACAGGATCCAAAAGACGTAGCCACTGGATGCCATGAACAAAGGCTGTAGGCTAATATGCAACATTATCTACCCTGGGACAGCTTAAACACCCCTGTGACCTAACCACAATGTACAGATATAAACAAAGCTGTACAGCTGGAAAAGCTTCTTTATTCAACAGTATGTAACCATGCATGAGGAAAGCGATAGCCCGTGTTGCCCTGTGAAGAAGCACAGCACTGAGGAAATCCTCCGGGTGTGCAGAAACTGACAGATGTGTCCCTGATGTCCTCTACAAGCAATCAAATGTTAAGGAGTTTATTGACTCCGAAAAAGGGGGCACGGTTCCTATTCAAATTCAGATGTGCCTTCACCTTATTACAGAATTCATAACATGGGATCCTTTTAGAGGCCAGGGGAAGCCTTGCAAAGCTAACTCCTCCTAGCAGGAGAGCAAGGGGATATTTTCACTTATCCATCCACCACTTTACCACCATGGCCCTTTAGGTCAGTACAGACAAACCACTGGGATAAGACCCTCCCCTACTCTTAGTCCTCTTTCCCTGTTTCTTCAGAGCATTTTCTGTTGCCTCAATCTCCCTTGCCTGCATGTTCTTTGAACCTGGCTTTCCCACACTTCCCTTCCCTTGTATCTGCCTTTAGCAAATCCTGCTTCCTGAGTTTCCTCTCTGTCTTCCCACACTCTGATATTTACACTGGGACTTATGCTCCCCCAGCTCTGATCTGATCCTCATGGAACAGCAGGTTCATTTAATCACTGGCTCAAAAATTGCAAATACATTTTATTAGACTTATCTACACTTAATGATACAGTAGCACATTACAGTACCATTTAGAACAAACTACTATTGCTAACCCAACTGACTCCTAGTTTCTTTATAGTGAAATAAAGTCAAAGGAAAGACATATGTTGTCACTTCATAAACCAAAAAGAACACAGTGCAGCACTTGTTAACTATGGCTCTCCAAAGGATCATGCAATTACATACATAAAGGCACTCCTAGACCCAGGAGCTCTATCTGCAAAGAGAAAAATGCTGTATCCAGAAGTCAAAATTCTGAAGTTTTTATGCTAAGAACATAATGCAGTGTGGCTAGAAAGGATCATACTGCTTTATACTGCTTTTCTGAATGGATTGCTTATAGGAATAACAGAAATGGAAATATTTTTTTCTTTTTTTTTTTTTTTTTTTGGTAGGTAACAATATCATTGAACAAGAATTGCATTGTAAAGAAATGGCCTGAGGAAGGCTGATGAGAAGCAAGTGACAGAACAAGGGAAGGTTTTGAATGCTGGTATATGTGAAATCCCACCAGGATCTCATAACTGCTGGTTCTTTAGGCTTTGAGAAGTTCATATCTCTTCCCTGCACCCCTCGTCCCCATTCTGCTGGAGCCTGATCATTCTGTCACTCCCCTTTTTCAAAGGTACTTAGAAAACAGATGTAGCTGGTCATTAGAGGTGTTTTCTCATAACCCTGAAAACTGCAAGATTTGCTGTTTCCTCTTTCTTCTTCATAATGTTTACATTCCAAACTAGCTCTGTGGAGGAACAGAGCTTTCACAATGTACGTCATCTTTTGATTCACTTTCTACTATTCCAGCTGTGGTTCATGTTAAGCTTTACACAGGGAAGTTGCATCTAAGTACAGACACCACAGCCACAATGAATGGAAAGAGAAAATATACTAGAATTTGACTATATAAGCAAAATCAAAATCATTCATGAAACTAAATTAAAGCAAATTACTACAAAATCAGGTAATTGTGAAATCCATCTAGAACAATTTCCAGGCAGAAAATCTATTGAAAGTTTAGTAACAAGAGGAAAATCTAGGCCATCACTACCTCGGGATAGCGCACCATTTCCAAACAACTTTGAGTTTTATTTGTCTGTCATTCTAATAAAGAAAATAACGTATTCATCACAGGCTCCACCCAACACATCATTTTTCACCTGCAGAAAAGTTAAGACATATTTAGGTACACATTTCTCAAAGTATTTTCTGATCTATGCCATTTTCCCTCTTTATGAAATCCTCAAAAAACAAGTTGGAATGATCATGGAGGTGTACAATTCAAAACTAATAAGCTTCACAGGTTCTGTGGCATCCCAATTTATGTCTTAGGCTGAAATCCCAAAATATAAACTGTGTGCAAGAATACATATGAACTCACATGGAGTACAGTTACGTTCACACCAAGTCTTCAATAGACTCCTGCATTTTAGGCACTCAGAAATTGTAGTATTACTTCTAATGAAAACTAGCTTATCTTAAGAGAAGTTAACTACTTTGGCCTCAATTTCATTCTTTCTGGTTACGTGACTTACATGATAATGCAATGGGGTTGCACAGCTATATAAGGTGGAGTTGATACATGGCAAAGATTAAACAACTTACAAAAGGTATCTAAAATGCAGCTTTAACATCATTTTCTATTTTTCATAGTTTATAATATGGCTGGACCGGTCTGAAATTTTGTATGGAATATTTCCTACTGGGCACAGCTTCATTTCCACAATTTGAATCTATTCAGCTGTATGAAGATACAGAAATGAAATTTTCTAAACCTGTTTATCAGACACTGGCACTTCTCCTGCTTGTGTAATTCAAAAAGGATCTCGGTAAAGAAAATTCAATTTGGCAATCCATTAACATAAATTTGATGCTCTCTCTGTTCATCTCCTGATGTCTCACCCCTTTCAGAAAAATGAAAATAACTCATGGTAAAAGAGTGGCTGTTCCCTCTTATTTGTCCAGTATTATATTGGCAATTATTAAAACCCTGGAAGAGCTGCTGAAGCTCTGCTGACTCATGATGGCAGAGAAGTTACTTGTTAACTCCACATGAAGATGGAGGAGGGAGAGAAAACCAAAGAGGAAAATTCAGAGGCTAGACAAAGTTGGGCAGAAGGCACAGAATGAGCTGGTATACCGAGTAGCACCAGCTCTTCAGAAAAAAGAATTTGGATGTTACCTGAAGCTTTACATGCTGTGTTTGAACCAGATGAAGATGCACACCTAGTTTCATGCCATCTAAGTTTAGGAACACAATTGAGCCATGTCAATAAAGAGTTCAGTTCTTACAGGTACCTCTACGGTCAACAGAGGAAGAACAGTAGTTCTAAGAGGCAAATTGGCTTACCAAAGGTTTGAATTGTCTTCTGAAACTGTCAGTCCTGCTCCATCAAGTACAGAGAGACCCCAAAGCCTACAAGTACACCAGAACTGCTGTAAGCAGAACAGCTCTCCAGACTATTGCAGTTCCCAGTGCAGTCTGCAGTTTGTTGTTGGCTCCTCAGCCCTACAGGTAGATCTAAGGGCCAGAAACAAGCATGAGAGATGGTGACAGTTACAGAGGTTAATGGAGTTAACCCTTTTGATCTCCACAGATCTGACCCAAAGGGGAGAATTTTCACAGGATGTGCCTTGACACAGGTATGTGTTTCTGACTTACTCGAAAGATGTTTACAGTTGTTAGCCAGGGGTGATAGTGCTCCTAATTTAGGCGCTACGGATAGGTGCATTAATACTAGTGGGATTACTCTAAGCCTGAAGTCATTCACAGACTAAGTAAGTACCAAGCAATGTTGGCATTTTAATGTGTGGAAAATTTCAGGTTTCACCTCATTTTAATTTCTGTGCTCACAGCAGTGAATAGTAGGGGGAAAGTCAAAGGACATTACGCCAAGGGGTAAGGATTCTGCCTCAGAAAGAAAAAGCAGTACTCAGAGTTGCTGGTTGCATTTGAGGGACTATAATCTGTACTCCTAATGAGCAGCATACTTCTCTTCAGGCTCTAGACTATTCCTGCACAATAAAGAGCCATGATTTTATATTTCCCCACCATCATCTCTGATCACATATTTCTTGGTGAAGGAGGACTGCCAGCATGGTGCATTTGCTGTAATGCCACCTTACCTTTGCTCTACACAGACAAAAGGATGTGTCATTCCTCTACAATGTGCAGGAAAGAAGGGAGGAGTAAGGAAAGAGAACGCAGCTCTTTATGTGATGTTTAAGGACTGCCCAGAGTCACACATCTAAAAAATCCCTCTGCATATTGTACCTTCACACTAAATCCTGTACACATCATAAGTTATAGTAAATGCAATTCACCTGATTAAGGTAGTACACCAAGCTCCTTAGTCCCTGTATTGTAAGAGTTACAGAAGACTGTGTTTGAAGTGTTAGTGCTGTGGAACAAAGTGACAGCAAGTTGGGAAATAAATGAGCACAATACTCTCTTCTAACCTCCTGGCACTGTGCCTTTTAACAGAGAAGAAAAAAGCAAAAAGGCAAAATGTCAGCTCCAAAACATTTTTCATGTTCTAAAATATAGTGTCCCCACAGAAACACTTGATAAGAGACACGCTGAGAGGGCTGATACTTCAATAAAAAATAGTGAGTTACTGCAAAAAGGTCATGTGGACACATCAAATGCATTAAGGAAAAAAAGAAAAAATCCACAACAACGCTTATGAGTGAAAATTTTTATCTATGTCCTACCAATGTCATGTTAGCCCTTTAGACAAAAGTCTTGGCAGTGCACGCCGAGCTATTAAGTTCAAAGATGCAAAACAGCTTTCACAAACAGCAGAAGAGACTAAGAGGATTTGGATCTTTCAGCACACCTCACTAGTTTACATCGATGCTGCCCATTCTGCTTCTATTAGTCACTGTGAACAGTCACTCTTCCCAGCAGAGCTTACTCATTTGCAGGATAAAAGGCAGGCATTTCTGCACATGCCCATAATATTCTTCACCACTGGGGGCAGCTTTACATAAGACTGCATTCGCCGAAACCAAAGCAACAGTCGGACGGAGCTTTCAGAATGACAGTATGCAGAAGTGAGCAGAGCTTGATCGTTGTACGGGCTTATTCAACCTTCTATGCTACAAAGCAGCTTCCTAGCTGGACCGGGTACTAAGTAAGGGAACTGCGGTGCTATGGAATACAGATGTGTGAATTCAGATAGCTAAATGGTGCTTGGAGGAATTTAACATGCTTTCCTATAAAACGATATTTTAAAAGCCAGGTTCCTAACTAAAGATGCAAAAACGTAATATCCATGAAGATCCTATTACCTAGGAAGAATCTGACATTTTGCTGCGAATGCTGTGTTGGGATTGATTTATTCTTGGAGCATTCTACATGGCTGGCAAAGAATAATGTTCCAAAATCGGTCCATCTCCCAAGGGGTCCAATTTTTCTTCCCGGGTGTCAGCGAGCCCTGACTCACTACAGTGCAGCTGACAGGGGCTGCCATGCTTGTGGCACACTAAGCAAAAAACAAAAGACCTAAGGACGACCTTTGAACAACACAAA
Organism: Loriculus beryllinus; assembly: GCA_039877255.1. Taxonomy (NCBI): domain Eukaryota; kingdom Metazoa; phylum Chordata; class Aves; order Psittaciformes; family Psittacidae; genus Loriculus; species Loriculus beryllinus. The sequence goes on from JBCJKH010022263.1 coordinate 13,185, forward strand.
GGATGGGTATGTTTTTCATGTTATTTTTTTTAATGTATAATTCATAGTCACTGCATAGCCTGTGCTTTAATTACTCCATAGACTTACCTTGATGTGATTTGTTATTACAGTTAAATTGATTAGGGATTACATCTTTTACCCAGCTGTTTTTCAGTATTTCTATAAAGGTATTCTTTAAAAAAAATCTGAGTAAAGAAAACAGTGTGAAAAGTAGTTGAGTCGAGCTAGGGATTTTTAAATGATTGTTGAAATAAAAGATTTTAGCATGATTAAAAGAAATGACTGATGTGTGGGGGGATAACTTTTCTAAGTTGTTTTTATTTCCAGGTTTCAATGTAATTAGGCTACTGAGCGGATCAGCTGTAGCTCTGGTAATAGCCCCTACTGTATTACTGACAATGCTTTCTTCTGCTGAACGAGGATGCCCTAAGGGCTGTAGGTGTGAAGGCAAAATGGTATATTGTGAATCTCAGAAATTGCAGGAGATTCCCTCAAGTATATCTGCTGGTTGTTTAGGTTTGTCCCTTCGATATAACATCCTCCAAAAACTAAAATACAATCAATTTAAAGGTCTTAATCAACTCACCTGGCTCTATTTAGACCATAACCACATCAGCAATATTGATGAAAATGCTTTCAGTGGAATACGCAGACTAAAAGAGTTGATCTTGAGTTCCAACAGAATCTCCTATTTTCTTAATAATACCTTCAGACCTGTGTCAAATCTCCGGAATTTGGATCTGTCATACAATCAGCTGCAGTCTCTGGGATCTGAACAGTTCAGGGGCTTAAGGAAGCTGCTGAGTTTACATTTGCGGTCCAATTCCCTAAGAACCATCCCTGTTCGAATATTTCAAGATTGTAGAAACCTTGAACTGTTGGACCTGGGTTATAATCGCATCAGAAGTTTAGCAAGGAATGTCTTTGCAGGCATGATCAGACTGAAAGAGCTGCATCTGGAGCACAATCAATTTTCTAAGCTCAACCTGGCACTTTTTCCAAGGCTAGTCAGCCTTCAAAACCTTTATTTACAGTGGAATAAAATCAGTGTGATAGGACAAACTATGTCCTGGACCTGGAGCTCATTACAAAGACTTGATTTATCTGGCAATGAAATAGAAGCTTTCAGTGGACCTAGTGTTTTTCAGTGTGTGCCCAATTTACAGCGCCTCAACCTGGATTCAAACAAGCTCACATTTATTGGTCAAGAAATTTTGGATTCTTGGATATCTCTCAATGACATCAGTCTTTCTGGGAATATATGGGAATGCAGCAGAAACATTTGCTCCCTGGTAAACTGGCTTAAAAGTTTTAAAGGGCTGAGGGAAAACACAATTATTTGTGCTAGCCCCAAAGAGCTGCAAGGGGTGAATGTTATTGACGCAGTGAAAAACTACAGCATCTGTGGCAAAAGTACTACAGAAAGGTTTGAACTAGCACGAGCTCTCCCAAAGCCAACATTTAAACCAAAACTCACCAGGCCTAAACATGACAGCAAGCCCCCTCTGCCCCCAACTATTGAAGCCACCGAATCCAGCTCTGAACCTGCGCACGACACAGAACACATCTCCTTCCATAAAATCATAGCAGGCAGCGTAGCCCTTTTCTTGTCTGTGCTTGTGATCCTGCTGGTAATCTATGTGTCATGGAAGCGTTACCCAGCCAGTATGAAGCAGCTGCAGCAGCGCTCCCTCATGCGAAGGCACAGGAAAAAGAAAAGACAGTCACTGAAGCAAATGACTCCAAGCACACAGGAATTTTATGTAGATTACAAACCTACCAACACTGAAACCAGTGAGATGCTGCTGAATGGAACAGGACCCTGCACGTATAACAAATCAGGCTCCAGGGAATGTGAGGTATGAACCATTGTGATAAAAGAGCTTTTAAAAGCTGGGAAATAGTGGTGCTTTATTGAACTCTAGGGACTATAAAGGGAACGTTTTTCTCACTTTT
>JBCJKH010022267.1:0-13096 GCA_039877255.1 Loriculus beryllinus
ACATGGTTTAGTGGGAGGTGTCCCTGCCCATGGCAGGGGGGTTGGAACTAGATGATCTTAAGGTCCTTTCCAACCCTAACTGGTCTATGATTCTATGATCAGGTCCATTTTTTTATGGTGTACGTTACTAAAGTGGTTTTAGGGCTGCAAGTTCTCACAGAAAACCAGGTACCAGGTTTATCAGAGTCCTGACACAGAGAAACACCTGCAGTCTTTGATGGATCTGGAGAACAGAGACTGGAGTGTAGACTGGCCTGGGTTAGTCTGTTGAAGAGCTCTCATAGAATACAGACATTGGAGATCCATGGATCAAGATCTAGCTCCAGAACAGATCTGTTCAGCAGACATCCACGTATTAAATCAGGGAACTATGCTGGATGGGAGAGGCCCTTGCAGCACCTGAGATGCAGTTTCTAAGGCAGTCCACTGAAAAGACTTCATTAGTTTTGACAATAGAATTTAATGTTTCATTCAAAAATTCCACATATGATGAAGCAACTTCTTCTATTTTTTGATATATTTTTTTTCTCTGGAAAATCCCTGACAGTCTTTGCTTAATAGCACATCTGCAGATGCCACATATCAAGATATCATGAGTGTACTGGAACTTGTGGGTGGCTACAGCACAGACTTTCTGCATGGTATGATAGCACTGGCAGATGATCAGAGCTCACGCGTCCTGTCTTCATGATATGTTCTTTTTTATTGAGCTGAATACAAGTTCATTGCTTGGTTTAGGAATTCAGAAAAACTGCAAGAATCTTAAATTGTCTCAGGTGCCTGTCCTTCACAATCTTGGAGTGTAATTTTCACAGGCCATATCTTGAACAATTGAAGCATTAAAGCAATTGACACTAAATTTTGCAGTTGAATGGGAGAGATTCCATGTTAAATATTTTCAAGTGTCTCAATGGTTTCAAAATCATTAAAATTCTAAAAGAGGCTTTGGAATATCTTTTTCCCAATAATTTTCACCTATTTTCCTGGTGGAAATGAGGCTTAGGCAGTCACTTTCATCTGTATCTGTGGGCTCCATGTCTCACAGTAACATCTGAACTGGTTTGCAGATTCAACAGGAATACACTTATTTTTGAGAGACTACTTTTATGAAATTTGAAGCTGTAAAATGGGAAAAGAGAGATAGAAGCTGTATCATGAGCCTAGGCTTGATTAGACCAAAAAGAAAAATCTATTGTGGGAGAGATGCCACTGGAAAAATTCTGTTTATGGTTTTTGATCAACTCTTAATCCAAGAGAAATGAGAATTAATCATTAATATCAGTGCTCACAGAAGTGTTACTTTTCAAAGCAAATTGAATGTACATTTAAGTTTGTGTTTTCCTCTAGAGAGTTCATCCTTAGTATTAAACTTCCTTGAACTTTGGTCTGTAATCCAGAAGAAATTTTCATGGAAGCTGTATGTATACTGAATTTTAAAATAGGCAAGTATAGGGAAAATAAAGCATTTAAAGCCAACTCATGCTCAGCTTGCCTGTTACATGTTTAGGTTGTGGTATTTCATGTTACTTTGTTTAAATCACAGGAAAATGTGACTTTTTTGAAGAAAGAAAAATGTATCCATATTGAGTGAGCTATCTATGCTTTAACTGCCTTTCAAGTCCTATTAAGATTTCTAAAAGATAATATAGGTGGAACTTGATCATTATTGATGGTAAGGGTCTTTTATAAACCCCTCTGGAGAAAGTTGCATATAAACCCATTAGGCTAGTCCATAAATACATTGCAAAATATAGGGGCCACATAATCAACGCAAAGGAAGTACAGATATAACTTCAAATAATTTTTGGTGTCAAAAGATACACACAAAATATTTTTATGTACGAAAATACTTATTAGACAAAATAACTTGAAGCAGTGGAATAATTGGCATGTATTCAAATTGTGGTTAATTGAATTCTTCATCTGTGGCTTAGAGAGCCACATGGGGTACAGATTCTGCATAGAGGAAGCAATTTTCATTAACAGGATATAATTTAGAATGAGAAAACATATACACTCTGCCTGAAACACAGTTAATAATTAATATGGAATAAATACATAGACATGTACTGAGTTACCATATTTCTACCTGTCACTCTGTAGAGTTTCAGCAACTCATTTGCATCCTAAGTAAGTATATTTATTCAGAGAGATGACACTGTAACACTACCTTCCAAAGTGGAAGACCTTTATGTCACAGCAATGAAAATGAGTCATCCTTGTTATTAAAATGGCAAAGTGAGATCAGAATGGTGATTTGATCTCATGCCTACATACGTCTGAGAAGTCTGCTTGTTTTCGAACTGACACTGTACTGTTAAAAAGCTGATAACCAGTCTCAGATTGATCATTGAGGCTGGTCAGTTTTTCTCGACTAGAATAGAGAAATTAAAACCTCTGAAGAAATAATATTTATATTTTCTTTTCTAAAGCTCTATAACATTTATCATTTGGTCCCTCACATACGCTGTTAATACTGAGATGTGTTTGTATGTAGAAAGCAAGTTATTTGGAGGATAAAGTTAAAAGACTATCTTGCAGGATGTATGAGGGAAAGTATATGGTATCAATGAAGGAAACGGGTGGTTGAAAGCCAACAGCTCCACATGATCCTATCTCTGTCAACAGCTCGCTGCATGACTGTAAGCAGATTGAATTACACCTAGTCTTGAAAACAGTGCAATTTTAGATAAGAAATTCTGTAAATGAGGATCTCAAAATGTGCTTTGGCCTTAGCTCAGGAAAGTTATAAATTAATTTTTAAATCCGTCTCATTTTGGGACTGTACTTTGACATACACACAACTTACGGCTTCAATAAAACTGAAAAGCATTCCTTAAATTCTCCCTTTAATCAAGGCTCAAAACTCCAAATCAGTTGTGAGGATGTCTCAGCATTTCAGCTGAACCCTGAAGCAGAAACTTAGCAATAGCTTGATGCTACCGAATGTATGCCATTTGCTGTACTGCACCCGAGCTGAAATGTGACTACAGAACTGACTCCTGAGGGTGGGCAGCTCCTGGCTGAATTCTTTGTAGGACTCCATTTTTTTTCAATTGGCTGGTATTTATAGATTTTTATCTTCCTCTTTCTAGCAATTTGACCAACGAACAAATCTGCTGTGGAGATCTCTATATGACAGATTTTTATGCATGAGTATAGGAGCATGAGAAAAAGAGGTTTTACTTTTCTTGTTTGATTTCAATTAGCAGTCATATATAAGAAAACACTCCTGAGAAATCACAAAGGTGGGAATAGACGGTTGACCTACAACAACGCTTTTTAATCTTATTGGGCTTGCCACAGTGCTATTTAATATTACTGAATTGTTGGGCTATACTTCATATTTGCTTCCCTTTTTAATAACAGGTGGTAACAATCATGGCAAACATGTCTGTCTTGGACCAGTGTGCTTCAGAAATCATTCAAGGAAATGGTATGTATTTTAGCTGAATTATATTCTGTATTTGTGGAGAATGTGTGTAGATGGGAAAGTAGTGGTTACAAGGCAAAGGAGAGGCTTCATTAATTAGGTGGTTTTGCATCCTATCTCTGCTGGACACCACACAGTGCTGCAGGATGCAAAATGAGTGCTTGGATAGTTCCATGTAACTGAAATAAATTACCACTGCTTTAGAAAACTTTGTATGTATGACCATATTGCTGATGTTCTCTGTGTGTGTGACATTCATAGACACAAAGCAAGGTAGTACAAAGTGTTTTAGCAAGCTTTGTTCTGGTAAAGACATTGTATAAGTTGGCAGTTCTTACACATTGAAAGATGTCATCTGATCCTGAGCCATGCATACCTGCATTTTGTGCCACTTTTTGAATAAGTATTTAGAAGTATAAATTTTGACACATTATATTTTTCTTACTATGAAGTTGTTACCAGTTTTTTTTCCGCACTCCTTTAAATATCATATTATGACAAATTTGTTATATTGAAAAAACACAAAACCCTAGGTGTTACAGGCCCACCAGAAATCTGAGAAGTTACATTAATAATTCTGTGGATAGGGATAAAGGAAGACATAACTGCCTTATTAATACAGCAAATTCATGGACAAGCAATATTGTAAGACAATTTTTAGTTTGCTTTTTTATTTCGGTGGAGGAGGTTGGGGGAGGAGCGGGTGATTCTAAGTTACAGTGCACCTTCACACGTTGCTTTTTCTGTCCTAAGAATATCCCATGCAGACTTTTTAAATTAAGGTTTGGATAGAAATGGTTTGGATAGGAATGGTTTGTATCCATTTGAATCTCAGACATGGCTGATTATAAGTGAGAAAGGGTTTCAGGATGCATCTACATAGACATGGGTCTTGAAATAGAATTGGACAATTCCTATGTAATATTGGATTTGGAAGCTTCCTGCATTTCAATGGAAACTTTGAGATCTATGCACACAAATATGGCTTCTAGGATCAGGCACAACTAATTTGCTTGATGTGATCCATGTGTGCACAGAGGTAGTGTGCGTTTGATGTCCTTGCTAAGGTGGATAGGTGTTGAAGTTTGAAACCAAGTGACAAAGTTGAGGTTGGATTGATCTGGATACTGAAGAAATTTAATCACAGGCATATGTAATTTTACAAATTACCAGGCTTCCCTGTCCCATGCAAGAAGACAGTGCAGTGAGGAGGAGGAGCAAGGCAGGTTAGCATGTTGATTTCTTATATGATCTCCTTGTTGCATGGGAGGGATGAACAGCACCAGAAAGAGGTTGTTCAGGTCGTCATGTTGGTTTCTGCAGTGCCCCTGGTCCAAGCCCCCTGTGTTCCTGGACATTAAAGAGCTGATCCTGGGCATCTTGGTGCAGGTACCTGAGGCTTGCCAACCCAGAATATTTTCTAGAAACTGTTGGCAAGACCCTAACATTTCCCAGACAAGACCCTAGGTGCCTGTGATTGGAGGATTGGGTAGAGAATATCCCGTTCGTCTGTTTGACTTGTACTGTTATTTTCTGATTTGCTGTTAATACCTACAATCGAGACATGCACTGGAAGCTTTTGCACTCCTTTACGGTTAACATATTATTTATCTGTTAACCATAAAGGCCATTTCCTTGAGCACACCTAAACCTGTTTTGTTACTGGGGAGGCAGGTATGTGACTATATTTTATCTATTTCTGCTACGGCAGAAACTTGATTGAAATTCATAAAATTATGCTAACAGCTGTGCCAACTAGGCCTAACTCATGCTAGGTATTGCGCTATGTGGAGATGTACATATAGATTGTCAAGTACAATATGATGAAATAAAGTTTGTGTATGCAAGCTTCCAGCTTGTGGAAGTTCACACAGAAGCTTTTGCCTCCAGGCTTTTGAGAAGGGTTGACACTCATCTTGTGTAGAAAGGCTTTTTGTTTCTGCCTGATGTTGTGGTAATCAGATGCTGGTCAGAAGCCAGATTCACAAACTGAGAAGGGTCCTTGAATCCTGGAGAGTTTAGATATATTTTCTTCTCAACTCTGAGTTTTTTGTATGTCGATTGATTATTATCTAGCTGCATGATTCTGATGCTAATTCTCTTAATTATTTATGCAAATGTTCTAACTGTTAAAATCCTCTGATGCTACCTGAAGTAATCTGAATGCCTAATAGCATATGGAGTCTAATAGCACATAATTTTCCTTACACTTTAAATAGTCTAGAAAATAGAAATCATCACATTTTCACCTGTTTCTGTGGTGCTACAGTAAGAATATCAACTTCTACAGGCAACAGAAAGTTAATGAAACCATTTTGACGTAGATGACTGTGGCCTCTGAAATGCAGATTTAGTTGCACAGTAAACTTCAAGGAGAATAATGTCATCATTTCTCTCACTAACAGATTCTCCATTCTAAAATGCCCTTAAACAGTCTGAGATGGGAACTTTTGAAGGCTTGCTTAAATATGCATAAACTGCAATAAAAACTTTTTCTTTCCTTTAATTCAGCTCAAAATTTCATGTAAATATCTGAAACATACAGATTTCAGGTTAGTTTAGAAGTAAATAAAAAATTGCATTTAGTTGACTGAAATAAATTTGTGAAATCTAAAATACCAAATTGCAGAGGAGTCAAGAAGTTAGAAGAGGGAAGTTAGTGCATTTTCTGGTTCCAGGAATTCTGTAACTTCCTAGTGAAGGCAAACTTAAGCACAGAGCAGATATGCCTGAATGCTGATGGCCAAATTGCCATCCATATATATGCTTTCATCATGCCTTATTTTGTGTGTGTTTTGCCTAGTTTGTTTTTCTCTTTTATTTTTTTGACTGGGTATTTTTGTTGAAGAGAGGATAACAATGGCTCTCACATCCTTCTAGGTGTTCAACTTTTAATGGAAATGCTCTTTGAAAAGTCATCTTCAGGAAATTCAGCAGAAGTTGCTGCTTGTGAGCGAGTCCAACAGAAATCTGCAGTTACATTGGCACGACTCAGCAGAGATCCTGAAGTGGCAGATGCAGCTGTAAAACTCAGCTGTAAGTATGTTTCCTAGCTTATTGGCAGACTGAAAAAGAGGGTGGAACTGCCAGTCATTGTGAAGCTTTTTTAATTTTTAGCCTCCTTTGGTACACTTTCTGCAATAGAAATTACTATACAATCTGTCCGGAGAGTGACTAAGGAGGTTGCACTAAATGAACTTCTGGCCCATTTCCCAGAGGAACATGAGGTACAGCATCCACCACAGCTGTGGCAGACTATGCCAACTGATGCTGCCTCCTCCATTTCTTTATATAAACCCTTGTGCAGGATCTGTTAGTGGACAGAAAACTTGGACCCCAGCAGGTTCGGATGTGATAAACCTAACAAGAAGGAACACATTCTTTTGGCTGGAGTTTTTTCATAGGGAAGAAATGGAGGTCACAACCTCCACCCTGAAACAGCAATAGTGGGTAAAAACAATGTATGTATTTATTTATACATTACAACTATTAGTTATGTCTGCTCTGAACTGCATAGCTCTGTCGACAGTTCCTTGAGTATTTACGTATCATCTTTGCACTGGATAGCATATTTACTAAGAAAGATAAATATGAAACATCTAAAGAAAACAAGACCTCATCTCAAAATAAGGACTTTGTTTTCTAAATTATTTCTCCTGACACTCTTGTGCACCCAGGTATTCCTCGCCTAATTAAACTTTGCAGATCACCAACGGAAAGAAACAACAGTGATTCTGTTTTAGTGGCATGTCTGGTAGGTACATTTCAATTTTTATTTCATACTTATCCTGAAAAATGCAGGAAAACCAGCCCTTTAGGTTTCAAAAGGCATAAGTATTTCAGGAATGAACTCATACCAGTGTCTCTTAATTTTGCCCTGAAATGTAGTCCTGTACAACGTCAATTCCTTATCCTCTGATTGAAGATTTAAGCACATAAGGAAAAGTGGCTTCATCTTCACATTAGTGAGCACTGGAACACTTCAGAATTCAAGGTTTCTGTGATTCTTAAATTCCATTCTCTGATGATGCTATGTTTGCTGCATTAAGCCTTGAATCACAGGGGTAGCAAGCCCTTTACCTGCATGCACACATATGGATGAAAATATGTAGAGGCCAAAGAGAGGAAAGGACATGTCTTGTTTTCACTACAATCCACCTTTTTATCTATGCAAGCCTCCAAGACAATATAGTGTTCAGCCAAGAAGCGGCCAACAAAAGGTTAACACTGCCTGTGCTTAAGAGAAAGATCCCAGCTGCTGGCTCTGCACTGCATGGACTGTGAGCCCCAGTCACCTGTCAGAGTTGAGTAATCTCACCTAGCATTGTGCAAGACAAAAGTGTTCTGTGGGCACGGGTGATGTAGAGTTAGGAGATAGGCGTTGATGAATGAAGACTGAAGAATACTGTTTGACAGTGCTTGTTATTTTTAATGTAAAAGTACAACTTTGTTATTGCAGCTTTGATTAACTGCTAGCTTTATACCAGCACATGAGAAGTTTTGCTTGTTTAAGTAGGATTCATTCAGGATGAAGAGAGTATGGGAGCATAAGAAATGCTATGTTTATTCCCCAAAACCTCTGTTTATTCTCCATACACATGTTAATTGTCTATGGCTACAGCAGAGGCCACAGAGTGATGGCAGCAAACCAGGCTGTGATTCTTCTGTCTCATTGAAGTTGCTGCACATTCCTTGAATTTATGCCTCTCACTTGAGATGCTACCTGCCTGTTTGTGTCATCAGTTCTGCTTCTCCTGATATTTGGTAACTGCCTGATGACTTTTCTGATAAACACGTGACACAAATACTGCCCTTGGGTCATAAGCTGCTTCAGGCTTTGATAAGTGTTGCCACCAAAGTCTGAGGGATTGTAGTATTTGGTGTTTTTAGCTTTTTCTATTCTTTGAAGCAGGTAATTAACTCTTGTGTTAGTGCTGCACTGACAAACAGCACAGAGATGAGCTGATCGCAACTATCAGATCTTGCTAATAGAAACCAATTTTTATTCTTGAGAAAAGCCATGTTGCATGTGCTGTGTCAGGTTGCTAGAAGATATCTAATAGTTGTATATTTTTCTCCAGTGAGAAAAAAACCCCAACAAAATGCAACCTTCTTAGACGGGGAGATTTTATGAAGATAATAGTAACATCAATGTGATTTTTATAGTGCAGCCTCATAATCGGAACAACTGGCAGTTTTATTTGTTCCCAAATGGTTTGAAATTTATGGTTTCTTTCTACTAAACTAGTGTCTAAAAGATTTCTGTTACGGGCATTGCATAAAACTTCAGTAGCAGATGTTTACTGAATCAGATGGCTTATAGTTCTCATAAATAAGACAAAAGCTGAGAGTTGAGATACAAAGAGGAAGCATGAGATGTGCAGCAAACTGGAGATAGGTTTACAATCAAAGTGCTCTAACTCTCACCTCTGTGTTCTTTGACACCATGCTGTTCACGCTGCTTTGTTCTAAGAGTAATGTGCCCAAAAAGAACTGTCACTTAATAGCTGTATTTGAGGGGAAATTAATCTTGCATATGAAGACAGTAATGAGAGATCAACAAATCAGAAGAGTCTATAGACTAGCACCATTCAGTTTTGAGTCTTGGCAATTATTTAGAAATAATTATATGGAGTCCTGCAATGAAGACTTTGGCAAACCTTAACAGTATTACAATTGTGTTGCTTTGTTTTTTAGGCAGCCTTACGGAGACTAGCAGTTATGAGTCCTGATGGACTTGAAGATACAGATTTTCAGCAGCTAGTGAAGCCCAGACTTGTGGATTCCTTTTTGCTATGCACAAATATGGAAGAGAGCTTTGTATAAATGTGAGCCAAAAACATTTTAAAAATAATCAAAATTATAGGTATACAATGAGATAATACATATACAATTTTATTTAGTTTTAGTTCTGGTATTTATGACTTATTTATTTTAAAACCATGAACATGTGGTTTGTAAGAGCAAAGAAACAGAATGAGTGAACTTGTGTCAGTGGTAATTTTTTATTTCATTTTCCTGCCAAGACACATCAACAGACCTTATCACTGCGATCAACAAAGTGTTCTTGTCTTGTTTAATATACTTGAGTTAAGGTAACAAAGCCAAGAATTTGGTGCTCTGATGATAAATGCTTGTAATAGCTTTTTGTTGCTGGTATTTTTCTACCCTTGGAATATTTTGCAGGTATTTTTTTTTAAGAAATGTTTTTGTCTCACACATTTGCTGCATTAGAATTAGAATAATAATTCAAGCTGGCGGTATATACTTTGAAATGAAAGGGAAGTTACAGACCAAGTCCAGTTCTTAACTGTTGTTATTTTTTAGTAGAATTCTGAAAATATGTAACTGTGATTAGCTGAGAGACTTTTGCAGAAAATTTTCCATACTGGCTTGAAATAATGTTAAAAGACATTCTTACACCGTGTAAAGATGGGCTTCATTAGAGGATACACACTTGCAGACAACTCTTTTGAGAGTTGTCTCAAAATTAAGAGAATTCTAGAAAAATCTTTGTGAAATCAAACACACATCATCAATGTGAAGGTATCCACATAAGATTTAAAACTCATTACATGCTGAGAATTTTTCCTCTTTTACAAGCCTTACAAGAACTGGAATTGAGCATGCCCAAGCGTGTTTTTAATATTCAAGCTACTACTTTCGTGAGTTGTGCATACATACACTAAATAATCAGAATAGATTAATTGTAACTTTAATTTCCATTTTTCTGTTTTTCTAACTAGTCCTCTATTTCTAAAACTGTGAAATGTGAAGTGGAGATTTTACCAATGTATATCAACATAAAGAATAGAATTGATTGTAAAATAGATTTATTTTTTCAAGAACTTTCCTCTTTCAGGAAACCATATAACTTTAAGATTACTCAACCAGCAGTATTTCAGTGTGTTTTCTCTCCAGCTTCTTACAAAGCACTCTAGATTAGGAAAGTATATGTATTTTTTTTGTGATAGCGTGCAACTGTGTTGCTCTGGATCATAAAATGATCAGCAACATTAGGGTATCAGGACATCTGCCAAAAAAGTAAGTACATTTCTTCTTTACTGTACTTACTTTGTAGATACGCTAAGCAGCTTAATTCATTAGTGTTTAGTATTATGTGGCAGATGAAAGGCACCAGGAAATTGCTAAGCTGTGATTGCCTTCTGCATTTTCTGTGTCTGAGAAATCTGTCCTGCTTCAAGCAGTGATACATGGTGGCTACTTTATTCCCCCCTTGAGTATATGAGCTAAGAAGTATGTGCCTTGACATTTCTTCCTTGTGATCTTGTCATTTAACTGTGAGCTCTATCTTGACTGAAGTTTTAAACCATTAGAAATGACCTCTGTCATAAGCAGTTACTCAAATATAAGCTCTGATTCAGGTGTTTCACAGATGTAATTTTGTATTAAGAGCAGAGATTAATTCCACTTTGTTTGCTTACTTTGAGACAGCTCCTTAAACTTCTGCAATTGCTAAAATATATGGTACTATACAGCTTTAAAAATATTATTAACAGTTAATATTGTTAACAGTTTTCTCACTAAGCCAAAATACATGTATGAACCATGAGGATTTAAATGGTAAAAGCAACATTCTTGGTGTAAACAATGAACGCATAAATCTCATAAAAAAATGAACTCAGTAAGGTACCCTTGCTATCATGCTATAGTGTGATGATTACTAATAGAATACAACATATCCAATTCTGTTTTGAATGTGCTGTACTGAACCTTGTTCTGATAACTGCAGCACCAGAGATATGAATTTGTAGATGTGGTTAGTTTTATCCTATAATATGTGAAGTTAAAATCTCACTTAAAAAAAAAACATCCACACATGTAAAATGAACTGAAGTATCTATTAAGAAAATGTCATTATGACCCATAATATTCTAAAACCATTTCTAACAGGTCAATCAAATATTCAGTGAGCAGGCCAGTAGCAATGAATGAATCTAATAATGTGAATCAACATCAATTGATTTTACTACAGATACTGTCAATCTGTAAACATATGGCCGTACTTCTAGGCCCACATTGTCCATTTACATGTAGACATATTATGTATGTGGCTATTCACATTACAGAAGCAAAATCCATTGAAGTGGATCTTATATCTGTGGTAGAAAAATATATCTTGAAAAGAGCCAGTTCAGACCTGTTATTACCTGAGTATTCACTTTGTTTTTGTATATGCTAAAGTTTATGAGAACTTCCTTTCCTCTTAATAAGCTTAGAAATAAAAAGGTATTAAAAATACTGAAATATTATTTTTCTCATTACTTTTGAATGAATTCTGGATTAATATTAATTTTGAATGCTAAATTCCGGAACAACAAAAGAAGAACAACACTTCAAGCCAGAATAAACATGTTTGATTTCAAGTAAAATGAACCAAAATATTTCATAACAAAAGATTTTGACTAAAGTATGTTTTTTGGTGGATCAATATTTGGACTCCCTGTGTATATACATACACAGTTAGAAAAGCAAGATAGAGAATATGTGTAATACATTTACATACCCATTCATATATGTGGATTCGTTGGCCTATGGAGATGCATGTGAGTTAGATAATCAGCTGAATCATTCTGAAAACTGAGAGTTATTCTTGTCAGAAATGTTGTAGTTTCATTTAAACTTTTCTGAACACTTTGGATTTAGTATGAGATTAGAAATGTTAGGCAAATGTGCAGCGAACTGCGTGATTTTTTGTAATTTTAATTTACATTCTGTTGACTTTGGACAGCGTGTTCATATTTCAGCTTCAGAGCTGCTTACAGGTATTAGTGTCCCAGATGTTTCATTCATAGTATAATTTCTTTCTCATTTTATTGTGTTTGGTACATGAATCATTTCTGTTGAATATTACTTGTCTGGCCTGTTCTGTTTAAAATAATGTTTGTATCTACAAGGGATAAGATATTTACAATGTCTTGGTAAATGAGATGTCTTACCTATTTCTTTAAGGCTGCCTGCCTGCTAATAGGCAAAAGATATCACTTAGTCTGTAGGTTATCGTACTGCCAGGACTGATTCTGTTATCTTGTATGGCTTTTCCAAATATGTATGTTGACCATCTCCTGTGGAGAGTGAAGGCAATAAGATTTGCATGAAGAACAGTTTGCAAATGAGCTCTGAGGCCTTGATGCTTTTGACAAGCCCTAGGGCAATGAGTTGGGGTGTTGTCATGGTTTAAACCCAGTCAGCCATAAATCATGCAGTCGCTTTCTCACTCCCCCCCTTTTCTTCCCCTCCCACTCCTGCAGGGGTAGGAAGGAGAATCTAAAGAATGTAACTCCCATGGGTTGAGATAAGAACAGTTTCGTATGTAAGGTTTAACACAAATCACTACTGCTACCACCAATAATAATAATGATAAAGGAAATAACAAGGGAAGAGAATACCACACCTCACCACTCACCGACCGATAACTCACCACACCCCGCCTGATCAAGCACCGACCGATACCTTGTCCAACCCCACAGTGTGCCAGCCCTTCCGGGTAACTCTCAGTTACATCCTGGGCATGACGTGCTGTGGTATGGAATACCTCTTAGGTCAGTTTGGGTTCAGTGTCGTATCTCTGCTTCCTCCCGGCTTCCCCTCCTCCCTGGCAGAGCATGAGACTCACAAAGTCCTTGGTCAGAGTAAACATTA
>JBCJKH010022270.1:5418-17228 GCA_039877255.1 Loriculus beryllinus
GAAATGCTACCAAAAGGTTATGCTAGGAGAATATTGCATAGACTGCATCAGCAAACACATTGGGGAACAAGAGCACTTACCGACCAACTTTTAAAATTCTATGGTTGCATGGGAATTTTTGAAATAGCCAAGAAAGAAACACAGGGGTGTCTAACTTGCTTAAAAATTAATAAAAAACAAATGAGACAAGCTCCAAAAGGGGGAAGACCTTTGGCCCACAGGCCTTTTGAAAGAATACAGGTTGATTTTACCGAACTACCAAAGGTAGGACGATATAAATATCTTCTAGTAATAATAGATCAATTAACAAATTGGGTTGAAGCAATACCCACTGCTAGAGCTACAGCTCAAGTAGTGGCGAAACAATTACTTGAGAATATCATTCCCCGGTATGGAATGACTGAGGTAATAGATTCGGACCAAGGATCACATTTTACCTCTAAAGTTCTTAAAAGTGTTATAATGGCTTTGGGAATTCAAGGGAATTATCACACCCCTTGGCATCCCCAAAGTTCAGGAAGAGGAGACAGAATGAATCAAACCTTGAAACATCAGTTGTCAAAGCTAATGCTTGAAACTAAGATGACTTGGATCAAATGTCTTCCCCTGGCGTTGTTAAATATTAGAACCACGCCAAATTCGATTACTGGAATCTCATCTTTTGAGATGTTATATGGGATGCCCTATACCCAGGGATTACCAATAGATCATCCCAAATTGGAGGATGCTACTATTCAACGTTATATCACCACTTTGAATAAGAACATACAAGAACTTAGGGCCAAGGGAATGCTAGCACAAAGCACCCACTTGGAATTTTCAATACATAAAATTCAACCAGGGGACAAGGTACTAATAAAAAGCTGGAGAGAAGAAAGTTTATCCCCTCTTTGGGAAGGACCATTTCTTGTTCTTTTAACTACAGAAATGGCAATAAGAACTGCTGAAAAGGGGTGGACACATGCATCACGACTGAAAGGACCCGTAAGAGAATGGAAAGTTGTGACTGAACCTGGAGACACCAAGCTAACCCTCAAGAGGACTTAAACAAGTAACTGAGGGAATTCATATTGACTCCTGTAGATATGATATGGGAAAAGCAGGCACAATTGAAATCGTTTCAATAAGTAACAGAATAAGGGCCAATACCAGTCCATGTCCTATCTGTAAACGTTGCAACTGTATATTAGGACAAAGTGTCCCAATTGTTCAAAATATATTATTACTCATAGAGGAGACGAAGAACAATTTCTGAGAAATCAATTACAGTTCTTTGGCATTCGGTATGAAACTACAACCTCGTTGGAACAGTTGTTGTGGGTCAAATATTACTGTCATAATAGCCTGCAGGAAATATACCTCTGACCTGCCAGAGAGGGCAAGACTGGAAGGAATTGGTTCTGCAGCTGGAAAGGTCTGCCAAGGGCTGCAACCCCTAGGGCTGTGACCGCTGAGCACTATAATCCTGACCGGACCTCTTTTGGCGACAGTTCTGCTTGGGCCCATGTGGGCAAATGCCGCGGCTGAAAGAAGCAACAACTGTAACGAATGCATTATCACAACTAGACGAGGGAGAGTAACCTCTCAAACACTGGTCTATCATACCACATACGAATGCACAGGAACAATAACTGGCAATTGTGTACACAACCAAACTCAATACAGACTTTGCAAAGAAAGAGAAAATAAAACGTTCTGTTTTGATGCAAAGGAACTCCCTTATCTATATTGTGTGGAATTAAAAACAGGTGGAGCCGCTGTAAAATGGTCTCCTAAATTGACCAAATCCCTTGGTAGTAGTGATAGAGTCTCCAACCTTAACTCCTCGGTATCTGTGATTTTTGATGTTTGCAAGGCAATTGACTACCCCTCTGTGACTACAGATATGGGACCTGGATATGTGGGATGTGGAGGTATAGGCTGGAGAAGATATCATGGGAAGTCAGAAAAATACATTTGTATGCAGAATGGAAATGATAATCCCTCTTGTAGCCCATTCTGTGGATATGGGTGGGGACTGTGTAAATTGGTCCACAGGAAATTTGGGTTATGAAAGTCATTGTCCTGAATTAGAAGCTTCTATTCAAAATGTCCCTGCAAAACCAGAATGTGGACCACATGAATATGCTCTACTCAATTCAACTTTGAATATTGGAAAGTGGAAAAGCAAAAAGATTAAGGAATTAAAATATGGGATGAGGCACAGATCCAGGAGCTGTAGTCCAAATTGAAGTTAAAGAGAGTATTAGGGAATCAATGCAACATAATCTATTATTTAATTCATTTTATCATGAAATGGAAACAGGACTCCAGTATGAAATTCCCACAGTTGCTAAAAATCTCTCTGTAAATCTTGCCGAAAATATAGCTAAAGCATTAAATGTAACCAACTGCTATGTCTATGGGGGAACTAACCAGGGAGAGAGATGGCCCTGGGAAGCAATGGAGAGCAATATAAGCAACTATGCAATTTGGAAAAATCGAGAAGGGAACAATAGGCAACAATAATGGATTTTACAAACAAGTATAGTAGGGAGAAGCTGTTGGCAAAATTTAGAAAATGGCGGAAGACCGGTAGGAAACTTACTCTGTGAAGGGGGCTATATATGGAACAAAACAAAGAAAGACTGGGAAAAATGGGGAAATCCTATAAAAATGAATCAGCAACTCAGTAACTGGACTAATGGAACTGAGATACCAAACGGGTGGCCCACTCTAGATGGCATTATTAGATTTGTGGTAAAATAGCCTTTGCATTTTTACCTCAAAATTGGACAGGATAGTGTATATTGGGAACAATCAGACCTAGTTTTTTCTTATTACCTGTAAGCAGAGGGGAACACTTGGGAGTCCAGCTATACACAGACATGAACTAAGGAGAAAAGGATATAAAAGAGAATTGCAAATTGGTAATTGGAAGGACAATGAGTGGCCACCTGAACGAATAATCTCATATTATGATCCAGCGACTTGGGCTGAAGATGAGATGGGTCTTAGGGATACAGGACCCCTATATATATGCTGAATAGGATTATAAAGCTACAAGCTGTAGTAGAACTAGTAGTAAATAACACAGGAAATGCATTAGGATTAGTTGCAAAGCAAAATACCAAAATGAGAACTGCAATATATCAGAATCGCCTAGCTTTAGATTATTTGTTAGCTCAGGAAGGAGGAGTCTGTGGAAAATATAATCTTACTAATTGTTGTCTAGAAATAGATGATGAAGGAAAAGCCATAAATGAATTAATAAGGGAAATGAAAAAGATAGCCCATGTTCCAGTACAAACCTGGAATGGAATCAATTTTGGAGGACTAGGGTCTTCAGGACAATTTTTTAATGGGGATTGGATCACTAAAGTTGGAATAGTGGTATTAGGAATACTCGGAGGACTGTTAATTATCTCGTGTATAATCCCGTGCTTTACCAGATTGATATATACAGTCATCCAGAACATGCAATTAACTGCTATACTGTTGGAATCAGTAAAGGCAAACCAAGGAGGAACTCACTCATAGATGATATTAAAAGCAAGGGCAACTCCAATATTATCTGCGGCTCGGAAAGCAGTCATTAGATTAGAAGCCAAAATACAAATCAATAGGGTACATAAAAACAAATGGGGGAATTGTAAAGAATATGAGAACAATTCGTGTCAAGAACTTTGGAAATATTGTTACCAATGCACCTGTGACCAGTGTACCATGTGCAGAATGTATAAAAAAAACCTTGATTATAACAAATGTTGCTGTCAATATAATGATGAGAAAGAAGAGGAAACAAGGGAATAGGCTAGTCCCCTCTTTAATCATTTTGACTATTAAAATAATAAGGGTGCTTTTATGGCTTTGTTTTACTGCTTGAGTGCTTTTAGGAAGGGGTTGGGTAACCAAGAGATACATTCTGTTAAAGGAGGCTGTGAAACCTATGCATTGAATAAATAACCATATAAGGAATGGAACTTATGGTGGTTAAGCTTGTGATACACATATTCCTGAATTGCCAAGGAGTTCAATAACCTTTCGTAAGAAGTTTCTCAACTGGAGATAAGACCCCAGCAGCCAAGAAAGAACAATAGAAAGGAGCCACGTCGACATAAAGGAGAAGACAGGACTGGCTGAGACTCAAGACCACAAAGTATAAGAGACTGAACCCCAAAGACCCTTGTGTGCGTCATTGGCGGAGCGGAGACTCCCCAGCGCACCCAGAGCTGCTTGCTCATTGCCTCTTGATACTAATAAATTGTAATAAAAAGACTGAAACCAATTATGGCTAAATTGGAATTTATATAACAGTCATGAGGTTCAGAGTGGACCCCCTTGCTTTCTAAACTGATAGAACTCAGGTGTAGATGAATCCAATCTCAGTCCCAGACTTCGTAAATTGCTTATGTATAAAGGGTTACATGTGTAATCAATTAGAATCACCTAAAGGATCACTTCCCAAGATATCACCAAAAGGTAATCTTAGTATGGTGTTGTAAAAGTACCAATTCACCACAGATGGCCTTTTAACACAGCTTTTGACCTGGCAGCAGTCTGCAGTTTTAAGGTAGATCACAAAAACTAGCAGCTGTCTAAGGTTTATTCACAGTTTAAGGTGGATCACAAGATTTATCAGCAGTCTATCATTGCAGGGGGGTTGGACTAGATGATCTCCAGAGGTCCCTTCCAACCCTAATAATTCTGTGATTCTGTGACTAATTAAACATTTACAAAGCCAGTCAATAGGATTACTGCAGTCACAACAGTGACTTAAGTACAGATCCGACATACCGACATTCATACTATACTTGCAATGGGGTAATGAAATCAATTTATACACAGTTATATACACACGCACAAAAAGGTATACTGTTTTAGCAATTGTCAACAGAAAGAACACAGACACCAGCAACAGAGTAGGTTTATTCTACTGTCTACATCAAGGTAATACAGGAATAAAGTAATGCATTTAGCTAAAATAATAAACTTATGATACTCTAGTTTTAAGCAGCAAAGCAAATAAGCAGGGTAATGCATCATTACTACATAAGGTTAACTATAGTGATTAAGAAAGATACATCACCAATTGCCCTTATACTTGACCATCATCCAGATCCAGAATTGCTGGAGAGCCCTGGTTCCAGCAAGGATACAGACAACTTTTCCCCACAACTGGCAGGTCCTACACAGGTGCATCCACTCGTAGGTGAGGTCTCCAAAGTCAATGCGAGAGGGTCCAGCTTACGTATAGTTGAATAAACATCTTGCAAAACTTCAGGTGCAGAAACATTTGATGTCACCCTCCCTGCTGGATTATGCCTAAAGTCTGGCCAAGACTTAAAGAGAAGCCCAAGGGAATATCTCTATCTATTTCAGGTTTCATCACGTATTCCTCAACAAGGCCAGACATCCGATTTCACAGCCTTGTAATATGTCTCTAAATAAAGAGGTATCATTATACTAGTTACTATTACACAATAAGCATTAAAACAAAGCTTTTATAGATTGGTATCAAAATATATATTCATACTAAAACAGATAATATATCTCCAATTAATACTACACATATAGAAAGATATATATTATGGGGTTGTGAGGTTCATCTAGAAGTCAGCTTTGGTTAGAGCCTACTGTTCAGGCCTCAGTACTTCAATACTTTATATATCTGTTAAAAATTCCCCTCGAGTTCAGTGAAATACTCACATCAAATGTCTCAGCACTTCTCAGTGGGTGAGGGTTGAGCCTCAAGAAGTGGGGAGTCTTTGATCAAGGCCCTACCATCAGCTTTTGGCCACAGTCCTTTGATTATCCCAAACTTGAGAGCTCACAACCTCCAAGAGGCCTCTCACTTGGAGAGAGATGCAGATCGCAGCCCAGTGTGGTCCAGGGGAGTACAAAAGGCCTCACTTAGGACCACTGTGTACAGAGTCACAAGATGACTGGCTTTAATCATCAGTAAGTTTCCATCTTGGCCACAACCTGAGTCAGTAATTACTACAAACTGCTTACAACTCCAATAACAGTGGTACTGTTCAACTCGGGCTACAATCAAGGGAAGGAACATTACGAGGCTCTCAGGATGATTGATTATTCCTGCTCCCATTTCCAACCTTGGCCAGGCAACAGGAATTCCTGGTATAGTTGATGCTGTCTTCCACCTTAGCCATGCAAGTGTTCCTTGTACAGTCAAGAGACACCTCACTGCCCAACCCGTTACAGAAAGGCCAATGAATTACTGAGATCAGAGTGGCCCAGAGGATGAGGGGTGGGGAAATATACCACCATACACCCTTATATTCAATCAGAGGTGACTAAGAGAACATAACAAGCCCCTTTTAACCACTTTTCATCACAAAAAGAGTGGGGAAACTGGGAAACAGTGTTCTGTATAATTTTTGTAAACAAAAATATTCTACTACCAAAACACTTTTGCCTGCTGGCTTTTAAAAAGCCAGTGTTTGAAGGCCAGTCTCCTGCAGATCACAATATTTTACTGATCAACAATTATTGTTAAAGAGTGGTAGGAAGTGAAAACACATTTGTGCTTTAAATAGAAAACAGAACCAGAACAGCAAAATAGAAGTTCTTCTAAAAACCTGGCAGACCAATAGCCTGGAGAAACAGTTTAAATGATAAATGGCTTTAGATACTATTAAGCAGGAAATCAAAACACTCCAACAACAGGCCTGATATTGACTCAAAGAAATCACTCCAGACTACGCATTGTAAAGTAAAGCACAAACCTTTATTGGCGCTGGAAGCACGTGGGGGTTCAAACCTCCATACACATGTTCAAAGACCAGTGACTCTTAGGAGTTCTTTTATACCTACTTTTCATCTTTATATAATTTTATCTAAAGCATACGCTCATACAATTCAGTAAGTTACATAACTTGTGGTTTTCTTATCCTATTGTGCATTTGGTTTAGGGCTACAAGGATAGTCTATGGGTTAGTATTAATCAGGATTCTTACAACTGTCTACCTTTTAGCTTAGTATTACTGATTAAATTCAAATACCTGCGAGCTACATGCTTGGTTCTTTGTTCAAATTCTTATCATATTTTGCCAGTAGGGATGCCCCTGCTGATAAGCAACTTCTAGAAACAGATGAAAGAATGCCTACATACCCAAGTTTTAACTTACTGTATATCATGCACTACAAGGAGGGCAGGTCCTTACTTGCACATGGGTTTCTACTAAGCAGTCGTGTTTCTCATGCTAAATAACAAAGTTATGTTAAGCAGGGCCTAACGGTTTGGTCTCAATATGAAGCATGTTGTAATGCTTTGGGGTTTGGGTTTTTTTTTCCCTGCCAAAACATCAGACAATATATTATTCCCTGAAAACAAGCAAAAGAATACTGTTTAAGATGCATGAAGCCGGCTTCATCCTTTAACTCTTAAGCACCTCACTGCAGTGAGTTAATGAAGAGGGAACCAGCGATTCCTGACAGTTTCAGAGTGACCTCAGCACACTGGTTAAGGCTTTGCTTCCAGACCCAGGGGAACTTTTATACTGGCATAGCTATTGAGAGTAACAGATTTAATTTTGTGGACAGTAATATAAAAGTGATCATCAACACAAGTCTGCTTTCTCTGCCAAGAACATCCATCTTAAATGTTTTGGGACACTGGCTGGTTAATTCAAGGAAATAGGGAGATAAGAGCCCAGTGAGGAGCTTTTGATGTCAGCGACAAGTTTTACTCCCACCATTATCAGATGCAAGAGCTAGAAAACATTTACTAAGAGTCAAAATGAGCTGGGTTTGTTTTGTTCTACTTTTAAATTGTCCCAGGAGGCTAGTTAGCAGCCCAACATTACCACAGAGCTCCTAGAAAGAGTTATATCAACCTCGTAACTTCTAGGAAAACAACCTCCAGCATTCCTACGGGCTTCTGAAGGATATCTACTGCTTCAGGGGAAAACCCATTAACATCCTACCTGATGCCCTTCTATTTCACCAATACCAAAACCATCTAAAACATATTTCCCAGAGCACATAAAGAGAGCTGACAAAGAAACATTGATGGGGTACTTGCCTTTTCTGTCTCACATTTCCATCTGCCTTTGCAGATGGAATAAGCTAAGCAATCCTTTCAACCGCACTATTTAAGACAACCCCCCCTAAAAAATAGCAACGTATATCTCTAAAACCATTTTATTTTCCCGTTAGTTATATAAATAGGCTTATCAGTTCAACCACAACACTCGACTGCAGGTGGCCCTCTTACACAAGGCCGAGCACCGGCTCTTCACCGCTTACCTTGCCGTGCCAACCTGAAAAGCTGAAGCAAAAATCACAGAAAGCACTGGACTCCCAGCGCAAGAGCTTAAACACAGGAGACGCGAAACGCCGAGCGCACAACCCTCAAGGCATTACTTTTCGCGGGTCTTTAATAACATCTTTCAGCCTCAACGCCTTCAATCGCCGTACAATAAAGACAATAAACTTCTGCTCAGTGATAAGGGTGAGGGGTGTTTCTGGAGACAAACGGCTCAGCCGACAACCGCACCCGCGGGTTTCATTGTGTTTCCTCAGCTACTCAGTCGGCACTTAAACGCCGTTAATCTGTTCTCCGAGACGAACAGCGAACTCACAACCTGCCAGCTCCCCGCTCAGAACCAGCTCCCGCTGTCCACGCCCCTCGCCTGTCAGGACGGTACCGCCACACTGCAGGCTCCAGGGCCGCCTCCATCGCCGCTTCCCCCGCTCCAACAGGGAGGAGCCGAAGAAGGCCTCACCGGCCCAGCCCAAGATAACTGCCGCACCACCCGCCCCAAGCCCCGCCACAGGAGCGCCGCGGCCCTTACCGGCGGCCCGAGGAGCGACTCTCCACAGCGGCGGGGTCCCCGGCCCCGAGAGCGGAAAAGAGCGCGGGCCCACCGCGGGCCCTCCGCTGCCGCCCACCCTCTTCTACTACCCGCTGCCCGTCCTCACCGCGCCTGGACAGCCGCTCCGCGCGTCGAGGCGGAGCCAAGAACCAGTGGCTCCGGTGAGAGACGGAAGGAGCCCTCTGCCAGCAGCGGGACGAGCAACAAGGCCCACCCCCAGGCGGAGCGCTCGGTGGGGGAGGTGGGATAGCTGCCTCCCGCCGCACTGCCCAGCCGAGAAGCGGTAGGGAGGCAGCGGTGTGCGGCTGAGGCGCTGGCCGGTGCCGCAGGGCCGGGCAGGCAGCAGGAGCTCGCCTGCGTTTTCCCCGTGCCGCTGGCAGGGAGCTGTGCCTCGCGGTCACGTTGTGCTCTCGGTTTCTCCAATCCCTGCAGAGCGAGCCCCTCGTCCCGCCTCCGTAGCTGCCCAGAGTGCTCCCGCGGCTCCCGGGCTCAGGAATGTCGCGTTATGAGGGAAACACGGCGATTGCTTCGCTCACCGCCATAAACTGAAGGCCAGCTGGGACTTAAAAGGGAGCTTGCAGTCAGAAGAACTGGGGACTGATAAATGTAAAGGCTCGGTAGTAAAAAATCGATAGATAAATAAATAAAGGTTGTGTGTTTAACGTGCAAATAAAATACATGTACGCTATGCAGTACTTAAAGATAAATTTCACATTACAAAGTTACCAGAGGGCCGTGATCTGTTTAAAAGGTTTAGGTTTTAAACAACTGACAAGCCTATACTGAATACATCTTATGTATCCTGAGTAACGGTGGTAGAAACAAAGCTCTTTATGTAACTCTATAGTCAGGGGAAGTGATTTTTACTAAGCTTTATACATGAGTTGACTGCTAACTCACACAAGCCCTAGGGTGCCTGTCTGCACGCGAGCTGGTGTGACCTGTACGTTAAGGGACTGGAATGTGATGGAGAAGATGGCAGCTCCTGAATCCTGTCTGTATGTCCAAAGTTCCTCTTTACTGCTGAAAACAAAGCAAGAAATGAGGGTGTCTTTACAAATAGATTACGGAAGTTGTGTAATCAGCAAACAGCACAGGAACAGAGACAGATGTACCTCCGCAAAAAGAGTGAGAAAATGGTGTAATCAGCAAGTAACAAAATGTCACAAAACCGCAAAGCTTAAGGCTATGAAGTTCTGAACTGCTAGAAGAAATGCACATGGTTAATAGGGTTAGAATATTAACTTCTCCACCTAGAAGGGACATAAAGTAGAAAAAAAGATCATACAACACCTGAAGTAAAGGAGTACATACTAAGGGAAATATGTAGTAGGTGTATTGAGAAGTCTGTGCCTCCACAGTACCTATGCCAATGGGGAAAGGGAGAGCGTGGTATGCTGCCAGGTAGATAGGATTAAAAAGATGCTGCATCCTCTGACCAATTTGAGAGGTACCACAGGGGAATGTCCCTGTGGACTCTCCCTTTTTTCAAATAAAGCTCATTAAAAGACTCCTCTATCTCTTTTTCGGACATTAATTGGTGACTGGGAGGTTCAGTCTGCATACTGTTGAGAGCAAACAGCTTTTTGATAGGCCTTATATATATATATATATATATAAAAACCCTTTTGTAGTCAACAGTTACTATGATCTTGCCTTCACATGACTCTTAGGAAACATATCTGAGTCAATGCTGTGTTTTTGTTTTCCCTTTCTAGTTACCTCCTGGCTCCAGGCCATTTGTTGCCGAGTGACAGGCAGCTTCCTTAAAGGATCCTCGGTAGAGTGACAGTTGACCACAAGTTTGTGGTTATAATCAGAGCTTTATTATGATATAAAGATTTTAGCAGCCGGCATAGCTTATCGTTGCAAAGAATTTCTAGCAATTGGTGTAGCTTTCTTATTACTTAAAATTTCAGTTAACCAGGCTTTTTAGTCCTGCAGAGTCACCTCTGCAGATCGGGTCAAATTACTAATAATGAACACAAAGTACAACAATCATAATCTAGATTCTGACTTTTGAAAGCACACAAGTCACCCACTCAGCCCTCAGAGGAAGAAGAATAATGGAAACAGATACTCCAGCCAATGGCAAGGGTGCCTGTATTCCCAGTGCCTGTACCACATAGGGAAATAAAAAGGTCTTAACAGTCCATCTGCTATTGGATCCACTTGAAAAACCTTTTGGATAAGCTTATCTATTTATACCTCTCAGTTTGGAAGTGTGGTCTTTACCACTTCCATAAAGTAGTAGATTCCAAAGAGGCTGCCAGAAAATCAGTGCAAGAAGTTTGGGGGCAGGAGGCAGGTGCACATGGCTTTATTTTCTTCCTGTCTGATTATTGAATGAAACCATGCATAGCTTGTGCTTTGATCCAGGTGAGCCGCAGACCTTCAGTAACAATGCATCACGTCCATTTTATTCAAAACCTCAACATTTCTCTTGCAAAACTCTGTGGTCCCTGATGGGACCTTAATGCTGCCTCAAGCCAGGTGCAAGAGCTGGTGTTGCTGATTTGATGGTTCTGTCTGTCCTTGTGCAAGACCCACAGCCCTTTAGTAGCCTGACTGAAGGCAACTGAAACTCTCATTATCCCTCATTTGAATATAAAATATACACAAAAATGAGAACATGGATTCACACACATACCATCTGTGACAGCAGCAGTCTCACCTCCGCTTCTCCCAAAAGTATATATTTGACATGTGAACTCCTCCGTGACAGAGAATGAGACCCCCACTGTGCAGACAAGTCTCCTCGTCAGGAGAGGAGAGTGGAGCAGTTACAGTCTGCTCCTCAATTCTCCACAAAACAGGGAAGCCTGTGTTTCTCACAGTACGACTCCACAACTTGTTAAAGTTTTAAAGTAGGTGAAGGGAACCCGAACTGGCCTGAAAGGGTCAAGTCGGGAAAAGGCAAAGATATTCCTTAAGGGAAGACTTTAACTTTACCCTGCTTGCTTGGAGAAGCTGAGCCGGGTTAAGTAAGGA